>CAUYPK010142772.1:0-21296 GCA_963574355.1 Loris lydekkerianus
AGCCCTGGACGGGTCTTTTCCTGGAACATGGGGCTCTCTGGAGCCCTGGGCGGGCCATTTCCTGGAACAGGGGGCTCATGTGGGGTAGACACCTTGTAACATGCCTGGTCTAGGGCCAGCTAAAATTTTCCATTCTTACACCACCTTCAAGAATCTCTAACTTCCCTCTCTGAAGTAGTGCTCCAAAACAGGTGGGGACTGGACTTGCTGTTCCTTCAGCAAGGTGGATTGTGCGCAGCCTTAAAAGAAGAATGCTGTTTTTATGCTGATCACTCGGGAGTAGTTAAGCAGTCAATGGAATTAGTAAGGGAAAGTCTGCGTAAAAGGAAACTCAAATGGGAAAAAGTCCCAGAGCTGGTATGAATCTGTGTTCAGCAAATCCCCCTGGCTCACAACCTTAATTTCAACTATAGCAGGCCCACTTGTAATCCTATTACTACTGTTGACTTTCAGTCCCTGCATAATTAACAAGTTACTAGCCCTCATCCGATCCAGGATCAATGCGGTTCAAATAATGGTTTTACGGGCACAGTATACTCCTCTCAGCTCTGGATTCATTGGCGATGGCATAGAGCTAGGGCCCGTAGACCCTGCTGAAGACCCATGATTGGATCTTCTATGCACTAGAAAAGGGGGGAATGAAAGGACAAAACTAACTCCATTTTGTCTCACAGCCTTCACTGACCCCACTTTGCCCCACAGCCTTCAATTTATGGCTGCATACCAAAGGTGATAGGCACCCCCGGCTCCAGTATGTCTACCCCGAGGGATAACGGCACCCACCCTCGGCTCCAGTAGTAGTAAATCTTTCCCCTAAGCAATCAGCCCAACTGAAACATTGTTTAGGTCCCTAAGCCCCTATCCCCCCTCCCTTTTTCCTTTCTGTATCCTTAAAACTGCTCTTCCCTCTGAGGTCGGGACTTCTCTGCTCTCCTGCTGCGCCAGGAATGAGAAGTCCAGGCCTGGGCTTGTGAATAAACCACCTCTTGCTTTTGCATTGGATTTGGTTTTCGGGTGATTTATCAGGGGTACCCTGCGACCTGGGCACAACAATTTAACTCTCAAATCCCTTTTGTGAGGTCAGATTTTCTGAGGAAATTATCTGAGCTCAGAGAGTTTGAGTGATTTGCTTGAGGTTATAGTAAAGCTGGGCTGATAGGTGGCAGTGCTGGGATTTTGCTCCAGGTCAACATGACTCCAGAAGACTCCATAGTCTTCTTCTAGTTGTCCATCTATTCATATATACTCCTCCACTCATCCATCCATCCATTTGTCTATCCATATACCAACTCATCTATCTATTCATCCAACAATCCATCCACCTATTCACCATCTCATGTATCCGTTTATCATCCATCCATCAATTAATCTACTGACCCATCCATCCATCCAGCTGCCTATCTGTTGATTCGTCCATAATCCATCTATCTGTCCATTTGTTCATTAAATAAATATTTATTAAACATCTACCATGTACCCTGGACAGGGTCCACAACCTCAGTAGGTACAAACAATAAACAAGAAAGAAACAAACTGAATATCACCCAGCAGGTGGGTGCCCGTGTGCGTGTGGGGGAGGCAGCTCAGACAGATGGAGGGGGTAGGATGGCCAGAGTCGGGGAGATGTGGACTTTAGTCCCAGCTCTGCCTTGACTCATTGGCTGACCCACCTCTTTGTGCTTCTGTTTCTCATTAGTAAAACAAAACAAGGCTATGGACAAGAAATATGACCTTGAAAGTCCCCTGTAGCCCCACAATTCTATAATTCTAAGTACCTGAGGCATTCTGCTTACTCCTTTTATTCTCAAATAACATGATGTACAATTGCCACAAAAAGCTTAAAACAGGTGCCCAAGGAGCCATAGAAGCAGATTCCTGGTGTCGGAAATTCAAAGGCTTTGTCATTTTGAGTCAGAGGGCAGTTCACCTGGACTCTGACATACTTTCATTTGCCTCAGTGGACTTAAGATTCTGAGTCCCAAACAAATCTCATGTGGTGAGCCCAGAGCTATATGCTGGGGATGAGGTGGGGTTTATTTGTGAAATCAAGCCCTGCTGTGGAGGCAGAGTCTTTGTGTTTGCACTACTCAGCCACTCAGCAAATATTGTTCCTATTGTAGATGAGGACAAAAGTAAACTGCACCCTGAAAGGTCTGTATTACCACTGGTTTTCAATCTCAGCCACGCCTATAAACTTCCAACACCCCTTTCTTCATTTTCATGCCTCTTAACTTAGACATAGACAAAAGATTTACCACCATTGACTATCCTTTTTCTCATTAAAATGGAAAAAAAACCCCAAACAAACCCACTTGAGATTGCAGAAGTAATGCATTCCCAATGTTGAAAATGCATCAAAGAAATACGAAAAACAACCACCCATAATCCCACCTCCCACAGATAAACTCTATTAACATTTTATCGTATTTCCTTCTAGTCTTTTTATGGTTTTCAAAGTAGTTGAAATCATACTTTATAACCTTTTTCTATCTTGCTCTTTTACTTAATGTTATATCATTAAGCATTTTTCCATGTCGTTAAGAACACTTCATAAGCATCATTTATAACGGCGGCACAATATTCCATCTTGGGAGGCAGTTCAATTTACTTAGCCAGTCCCCGAAATTTAACATTTAAGTTTTTTTACTCATAATATTTTACTATTATGAATGACACTGTGATGAACACATTTTGCGCATAAATCTTTGTCCACATGTCAGATTATTTTTCAAGGAGAGATACAACTTGGCAATTTGCTTTCCAGAAATACTGTGCCCAATTTCTACTCCTTTTGTCTGTCTGAGAGTATCCAGTGCCCCACTTCCCTTTCTCTGCACAGACAATTATCATTAAAGAGAAATTTTGCTAATTGTATAGGTAAAAAAAATCCGTTGTTGTTTCAGTCTGCATTTCTGTCATTAGTCCTATGGTCAAACTAATATTATAATATTTACGAGCTATTTTCATTTCTGTTTTTCAAATGATCTATTTGTGTTTGATCTTCCCCTTCTTCCGAGGTGCTCTCTTCTCTTGGATTTTTGTCTATAGGCATGAGTTCTCCAAATGAATAACAAACAACAAGAACTCAAGAGCAAACAAACCTTTACACTGAATCACAATGTGTTCCCTGCAGAAAATATGTTTTGGTTAACTATTGCTGTTAGCAAGCTACTGCAAACTCAATGGCTTCAAACATTTTGCTCATGAGTTTTGGGGTCAGGAAATTGGGAAAGGCTGGACTGGGCATTTAACCAACTAGTGTGGTATCTGCTGGGACCACTGGGGCTACCTCCAAGGCTGCTTCTTTACTCTCAGGTCTGTTGCCCTAGTGGGGATGGCTGGAAGGTTGGGCTCAGCTGAGGCTGTCTACAAGAATAGTCACACATGTCTTTTTCAATATAGTGGCCTCGGGGAAGTTGGGCTTCTTCCAAGGATATGAGAGCTCCTGGAGAGAGTGGTTCCATATTTAAGCAGCGGAAGCTTCTGTTTTCTTAAAGCCTGTGCCTGAAAACTGGCACGGTGTCATTTCTATTGTGTTACATTGGTTCAGGCAGCCACGGAGCACACCCACATTCAAAGAAAGGGCACATACAGCCCACCTCTTGATTGCAGAAGGGTCACAGAATTAGCAGCCATCTTTAATCTGCCACAAAATAGTGCCTCTATATTTCAGTATTAAGTTAGCACAGATTAAGAGAGTGGAAGAAGGCAGGGAATAAATGAATGAATGGGTGAATGCTGAGAAGTTACACAATTTTCAGAAAGCCATAGAAGATCACTAGGAGAGCCCAGATTCAAACTCAGGGATATTATTGCTCATGTTTAGCTGCAGAGATATTTCCTTCCTGCAGAGAAGGGGCTCCTCTTGGCAATATGTGTGGAAACCAGCTCTTCATGTAATGGCATAAAAGTTCCAGAATAATCATCCCTCTCCTTTTACATCTCCTGAAATAACAGTGTTCTCAGAGGGCAAGCAGGGGGTAAGTGAATTAAACTATCTCAGCCTCAGAGTCAACAACATTGGGTGGTAGATTATACATGTTAATATGCAAAATTTCCCAATCCTTATCTTTCTTCCCTAGGTGGGTGACATGGCGTTATTAGCAGAGCTTGTAATGTTAAGTGTCAGAGGCTGAGATTATGTGGCATGGCAGACTTTACTCATCTCCTGAGAACTTAGTCATTTTCCTGATGCAGAGAGCTTGGCCCAATAAATTCCAGAATGAGGATTGTTTTGGATTTGGTACTATGACAGAAAGGATTCCTTTTCTCCATTTCGGTGACTTATTCTGTATCAACAAAGGCCGTTATACAACTAACACCCCCCATCAATCCCCCAGCGTAATAAAAATGGACAGCTTCTCATTCATTAATTCATCATTCATTCATCCATCAGTCAGCAAATATCTGTTGAGCACCTCCCATATTTCTGACACTATATAGAGATGCAATGATGAGCAAGAGAGATGTGGCTCAGCACTCACAGATTTTCCCACCATACTGAGCCACAGGAAGAAAGCACGTGGGGAAGGTGGATGTACTGAGTGCCTACTATGTGCCAGGGGTGGTGCTAAGTACTTTGCAATTGTGACCTGCTTGTATCCACACATCTCACCCTGGGACTCAGGGATTAATACCCACTTATTAGAGGGGAGGAAGCTGAGGCTCAAAGACAGATGTGAGTTGGTTGCTGAAGCTCACCCTGCTAGTTAGTGTCAGAGCTATGGTGGGACCCGTGACCCACCTGACTCCAGAGCTACTGCGGTAGGAGTGATGGGGAGAGGACAGCAGAGCTTTCTGACTTCACACATATCTACGCTCCATCACTGCTCAAACCTAGAGCTAAGGAATGACCCGAGTTAGTTTGCCCCTGCCTGTTTTAGCCCTTCTTAGCTCGGGCTCTGTACCTCTATGATTCTCTTCCTGAGGTCTCCTAGCCACAGCCGTGAATCCCTGCAGGCACAGGAGACGCACGGATTGTCCCAAAACAATGGTGGCTGAGAAAGAAGAGTGGGACTTCACCTGGTCCTCAGTTCAGCCGGGCTAACTCCTTACTCAGGTCCAAGGCACTGCTCATATCTATTCAACAAAGACCCATCCCAGTGGCGTCTCTCCATTCACTTGCTTCTTAGTGACTTCCCTGCCCAGGTCCTCCGTGCCGCTCTTGGAAGAGGCCCCAGTTGGTGCTAGCTCAGTATTTTAGTTTGCTGCCCTATCCACCCAGGCCACCTCTTGCATCTTTCTACACACACTTTGTCCTTTCCCACCTTCTGCCTTTGCCCACACTCTTCCTCCTAGTCCCCTTCTTCCCAAGCCCTGCCTGGCAACACTTCCCCAGGCTTCTTTGCAGCTCAGCTGAAGTACCCTCCCCTTCTCCCCATCAAGTCCCCGCTGACTTTCCTGGGAACAATCATAATAACTGACGTGTTCAACTCTTGCTCTTGGCCAGCTCTGGGCTAAACACTTACTGTGCATTTCCCATTTAACTCTTATCATGACCCTGGCACAGAGAGGTTAAGTGACTTGCAAGAAGGTCACCCAGCAAGTTGGTGGTGGTGTAAAGATTCAAATAGGCGTTGGGCACTAGAGCCCATGCACCCGAACTCTTAATCTACTGCTTCCTTTTTATTCACAGGACTTTCTGTCCTAGCACTAACTTCTCTGGATCTTTGTTATTTGTTTCTATTACTGTTTCTCCTGTTGGCTAAGGCTGGGTCCCCCCTCTTCCCCCCCTTTCTCTCAATCTCTCTCTAGAGTCCAGCATAGATCCTGGCTTTACTAATGAAGGAATGTATGGCTCATTCTGCATGTCCCACCCCTGTCAGAGGCTTTTTGAGGGTCGGCGCTGAGAAGAACACTTTACACATAGCAGGAACCAACCAACCAGCTACATAACCTGCTGCAGAACACAGCTGAGGAAGATATCACCTTCTTGCTGTAGTTTCCTTATTGTACTTGAGAATTAATTAGTTCAGCAAACATTTATGATGAGCAGTGTCATTCTGACTTGGTCTTGTGGATTTCTGCTGCAGAGTTTTACCTCTATTTTGTGATACTACCTCCCTGGGAGCAGGCAGGTGTCATATGCCCCCAGGGACAAACAGGTATCAGGTGCTTATCAGTGGATGATCTAAGATTCTGGCAATGTAGCTCTAAGAATGTGGATCTTTGCTTCAGAAATAAGGGAAACGAGAACTCTAGATTCTCCAAGTTTATGGACAAAAGATAAACTATTCATGAGCAAATAGCAAAACTAAGTAAGCATAATACAAAATTAATAAGACATACCGTTTAGAACAAAGTAAAGGAATTAATAATAAACTACTATTTACTACTGAAAATTCATCCCTCCCGTCCGGTTTGGTGGTCACGTGATGTCAGTTTGATACTACGGCTGCCGAGATGGCTGTGGTTGTGGAATCAGATTCTCCTTACTCCATGTTGCCTTTGTGTCTAGTGGGTTTTTTTGAGACCCTCTTTGCTCAAGATGGAGGCACAGTCCTTAGATAAAAAACAGCTGGTCTCACCTAAGGATAAACCTATTTTTGTCCCATTTAGTGTTTATTTTCATAGCCATATCGACACTGTCTCAAACTGACCTTCTGCTCTTGATGGTCCTTGTAGAAAGACATGGTGGATGCTATTGGAGGCCCATCCAATTTTTGTCTTTTCTTTCTTTCTGGTCAAATCTTGATTTTGGTGCACCCAATGTGCCCAGCACCGGGGGGAAATCAGGATTGAACCAAGGCAATCACAATCATGCTATTCTTCTTGGCAAAGGTCATGTGAGTGAGATCTCAGGGGAGATCTGCTGTGGGGTGGGGGGTGTCCCCAAAAGGCTGTCCGGTCCTAAGAGAGCCATCTGGAGGAGGAGAGAGCCTCTTTCCTCATCCCTCCCTTCTTTCCTGGGTTAGCCACTGTCCTGTGGGGAATGTGAGCTTGAGACCATGAGGGGAAGATGATGAGAATCTCAGGGAGGCTGACCCAGTGCCCTGATGCTATTCAGCTTCTGAATAAATCAATTCTGGCCCTAAATCCAGGATTCTTGTCATTGAGATGATTACCATTTTTTATTGGTCAAGGCATTATTTATTGGCTTATTCTGTTACTTGCAGCTAAAAGCATGACAACTGGTACCATCTGGGTCATGCCTTGATTTCTCCTGCACACATGTGCACCCCACTTAATTACTTAAACACACATGCATGACATTATTAATTAAACCCCCTATGGTATCTTGTTAATGCTGAAGGCTTTATAGTCTTCTTTTAACAGAGTTGGAACCAGGCTCTGAGAGTGACTTCTTTTATGGCAAATGATTCTGGTGTCATATCTCCTGGGTTTTAATTGCTACGATTCTCCCAGGGGTGTGAAAAATAGGAAGTATTCAAGATTGTGCTTTATGCAAGATGTGACCCTGTCCTCTTTGAAGATCTTTGCATTGGACAGCAGTCTTAGGAATTTTGTTGGTTAATTTTATGTGTTAACTTGACAAGGTCATGGGATGCCCAGATATTTGGTGGAGCAACATTACTCTGGGTGTTTCCATGGGGGTGTTTTTGGATGAGATTAGCATTTAAATCAGTAGACTGAGTAAAGCAGGTTGCCTCCCTAATGTGAAGTCAGTCAAAGGCCTGGATAGAACAAAAGGCTGATCTCACTCCCATCCCTCCTCATATAAGAAGAAATCACTCCTGCCTGACTACCTTCGAGTGGGGACTTCAGTTTTTTTTTTTTTGCCTTTGGACTCAGATGGAAATGTTGGCAATTGCAGAGTTTCAAGCTTGCTGGCCTTTGGACCAGAGTTACACCGTTGGCTCTCCCAGGTCTCCACTTGCCAACTGCACATCTTGGAACTTGTCTGTAGTTGCATGAGCCACTTCCTTATAATGAATCTCTTTCTATACATGTGTACATCCTATTGGTTCTGTTTCTCTGGAGAATCCTGACTATACAGGAAGGAGTCACCCAGCCCTGAAGGCAGAACGGTTTCCTTCTCAACAGTGAAAGAAAGGAAACCGGCACTTTCTGTGCCAGGCGCAGACACAGCATCTCATTTAATCTTCTAACAGCCCCGAGAGGGTGGTCCTGCCGCTGCTCCTCAGTGGGGGAAACGGACTCTCACAGAAGTGCAATTGCCCAAGGCCATGCAGGTGGTAAAGGCAGCCCTGGGATTTGTGGGTTTTCTGTTATATCAACCTGTCTGAGTGATGCTGCAGCAGTTTGTGAGAGGTTTAATTTTTTGTTTTCCCATCTATCTGAAGGAGGTCTTTGTTCTCTTATTTAGGCCTGAGGACCCCCCCCCCCCCCAGCTCAGGATCCCTCCCTCTGTTCTTCTCATTCATTTGAAAAGCTGAGTAATTTACAAAAAGACAATTCCTCAGCAGAGTCAGACAACATTTGTAGGATTTCCAGCTAAACCCAGACAATTCATTTTTAGCCTCAGGTGAGAATATCTTCTGCCCTTACAGCCTCCCCCCCCCTTCTATTCTTTTTTTGATTTTAGTCTCAACCTCCCCCACGTTATTCCTTCCACCCATGAAAGCAATTTTAACTTCATGAAACTAATTAAAGTTTTATGTGCCTATGTTCACTTACTGGACTGATTGTAGATTCCTTAGATTGAAATGGAATCAGGCCAAGATGGAAAAGCCTCTAGGTCTTTCTTACAAGTGTGTGGTGGTATGTGGATTTGTGGGGTGGCTTGAGACATCCCCAATTCTTGGTTTGGGGATCATAAAGCTTATTATTAATGAGATGCAAGATCCTTAGCACTAAAATGGCATGCTGGGGAGTCAGGCAGATGCCATGGGTGCAAATAAAATGTTTGCTGGATGAACGGATGGATAAATGGACAATTGAGTGAAAGGGAAATAATTACAATTAGTCATCATTTTTAAAATGCTATTGATAAAAATATAACTTATGAATGCTTACCATCTGTCAGGTTTTGTGCAAAATAACTTACAGTCTTCAATTCACTTCATTCTAAGATAATTATTATTATCCTGTTTTTACAGATAATGACATCGAGGCATAGAAGGTCTAGAACAGTGGTTCTCAACCTTCCTAATGCTGTGACCCTTTAATACAGTTCCTCATGTTGTGGTGACCCCAACCATAAAATTATTTTCATTGCTACTTAATAACTATACTTTTGCTACTGTTATGAATTGTAATGTAAATATCTGATATGCAGGATGTATTTTCATTGGCCGTGACCCACAGATTGAAAATCACTGGTCTAGAACTTACCTGCACATTTTCAACCATTCATTGGAGTAACTGGGATCTGAAATGGTATTTGACCCTGTTGCACTCTCCCGTGGTTGAGTATGTTGTATTATTTTACACTGACTTGTGTCCTTGTTTCCTTTGTCGTGCTTTCCTCCAGGAGGAGTGCCCCCCCCCCCCAACAACCCTAGGTGTGGCTGTGTGACATGAGGGTACACGTGTGGACATGAGGTGTACTGCATCAATCCAAAGCTTTAAAGACTCAAGTGGTTTGACTTGGCCATGAGATTGCAAAAGCTATGGCAGCAAAAGCTGACTAATATATAACCTCCACATGCTGAGACAGACCCATGCATATCACCTCCCAGAAGAGGTGCACTGGAAACGCAGATTGGAAACATTTTTATTAGGGAAAGTGTCTGCCAGGAGGCGGCTGCTGAGTTACAAAGCCATGGAGTGGGCAAGACACATCGAAATGTGGAGGGCTTAATGGGAAAACAACTTTCTGGAAGCCCACAATAGGGAACAGGGGAACAGTCAGAAAATCAGACCATGGAGGGCACTGAACAACCTGCTAGAGATAACGGATGTTCTCTGGAATGTTCTGGACAGGGAGCCACTGAAGTTTCATAAACTAGGAACGTGGTGCTTTCAGGAGCCTGCTCATGGTTTCTTGCCATGTGTGGAAAACGTCGCTGGTCACGTTCCCCTGTTTGAATCCCTGCCTTATCCTGTAAACCTGTTACTCTGGCTACAGCCTGTGCCAGCAGCCAGGAAGTTGATTTCTTTCTATCTTTATCTGGTGTCTATCAGGATGGGTGACAGAGGAGGAAAAATGAAGCTGCCTCAGGAATAATAATAGTGCTTTTCTTTTTTAAAAAAGTTTCTGAATCCTATTTATCTGTGCTGAGCAGGTCAAGGTCTGAGGTAGAGGAGCTAGAACCGCCCAGCACATCTTATCTATTAGATTCATGTGCATGTGACCTGTGGACTCACACAGGGTCCTATGGTGAGAGGGGACCCATGGTGAGAGAAGCCCTGGGCTTGGTTTAATGCTCTGCTAATGCATCTTAAAATTTCCAGTAATTTTTGAACAGGAGACCCTGTATTTTCATTTTGCACCAGGTCCTTGCTAATTAAATAGCCAGTTCCATAGTGCTGGGCCCTTTATATACCTTATTTCACGTAATTCTCCTGACAACTCTATGAGGCAAAGAATGATCACTCTAGTCTTATTGCTATGGAAACTGAGGCTCAGGGAGGTTAAGTGATTTTCCCAAGACCACGCATCTGGCATGTGGTAGAGCTGGATTTGAGCCCTGATCACGTTGTCCCCAAAGCCCATGCTCCTTCACCTGACACGTTCACAGAACATTATTGACACTGTCAGCTGAAGTCCAGGGAAGAAAGGTGGACTGTCCCTTAGCAAGTGGAGTGAGACGAGAACCATGGTCTTCCAGGCTGGGGGTCCCTGAAAGCTTGTGTCTTGAAGAATAACAGGCAGGGCTTGTGTCTTGAAGAATAACCTCACAGGAGCAAGTGAGACCCAGGGCTGTCAAGATAACTTCCAGCCTCTCTACCTGTCCACTGACCTTCTCATCTCTCACAGACACACTGTACTCATGGCCCATACTCAGAGTTAACTGATGACATGGACAGTGGAAGCTTCATGGCAACACTCAGTCCAGATCTTCCCCTGTATAGACGGTGGAGCTAAAGTCTGAGAGAAGTGGAGTAACATGCCCAGAGTCATACACAGGGAAAGTGGCAGATATTCTAGGTACCAGGTATTATGAAAGTACAAGGGACACAGGTGAACAGGAAAGACACAGCCCTGCCCTCCAGCAGTTCACATCTAGAGGGGCGACGGACAAGGGACCTAAGTCCTCTGGCTTCAGAAACCCTCTGCCAGGTAGACAGACCCTTATTGGCATAGCAACAAGCAGACTGAACACTTCTCAGCAGGACGGTCTTGGAAACTTCTGGCTGGGAGAGGTCTCAACCGTTGTCTTAGAGCTGATGCTGGCTTTGAAATCAATTTGCATAAGATAGGTCCTATCCTGTTAGAACAGCAAATTAATAGCTCATTTTATGGATTGAGCAATCAACACCCACAGCCCATTAAATTTAACAACAAATTCGGCTAATGAGCGTCAGGCATTTGGCTTGGTCCTGCCATCCACTCATGTGCTTCCTCTTCCTTCCTCCTGACCTTTCCATTTCCTTTCAGCTCCCTCCCCGTGAACCCTCCTCCTAGATCCTCATTTTCTCATTAGTAAACATGGTGCTAATTGAACTCCCCAGTATCTCTTCCATGCCGGGGCTAGAAGGTCTTCCTGGTGGGTTCTGTCATCCATAGCATGCCCCAGACTCCAGACAAGCTCATTTTGGGGCCCTAGGCTGGGCTGTGGGAATGTGCGATCAATATTTTATAAAGGCGTTAAGGTGGTGATAAAAGATGCATGAAGTGTTGCACGGGGAGGAGCTTGCTGACAAAGGAGTGGGTGACATTATAGCTAACCTTGGTGGCTATGACTTACGTGGATGGAATTCACTAAGGAAGACTCCACTCTGATCTTGCCAAGGAGACGGAAGAAAGATTTTTCATCAGGACATTGTCAGATTTCGTAGACCCTCCAACTTAACCTTCCTTAAGACTTCTTTCTAATTGCTTCAGAGGCATGGGTTGTGCAGGTAGGGGGTGAGGACGTAGATGATATGGTTAATCAGGCTTCCATTAGCTGTGGTTTCCCATGAATTTTGCATGACCATCGTGCCCTACTGGCAGGGTCTGGGGAGCTTGGAGATTCTGGATCAGGAAGACAGTGTGTGATAGATGGGATTATTGGTGCCAGTTATGCCACTGTAACAGCAGAACACATTCTGCCCTTTTGCCACTGCCTTGCTCTTTGCAAAGTCCGAGTTAGGCTTGTCCAGGTGAGTTGCTTTGGCCAATGGAATGACAGTGGACGAGACTTGATGGGAGGCCTTTAGTGTACCTGTGTGGTTTGGTTTGGGCTCTTGTCCTGCCATTTGCCATGAGAAGAAAGTGCCCCTGGTCCAAGGAGTTGAGAGATACCTGGGGTGGCCTGAGGCAAACGTGTAGCCTGAAGCCAAGTCCAGATAAGCTCAGGCTGAAGCAGAGCTGTCCTGCTGAGTTCAGCCAAGACTCAGTTACCTGTGGAACCGTGAGCACGAGAATAAAAGCTTGATGTTCCCAGCCAATGAGTTTGAGGGTTTGTTACATGGACAGCATTAGCACCCTCATATGCAGTACAAATGGAATGTTGCCTGAACTTTCTCCCTTCCTGGGTTCTTCTGGAGCCACACGGAGGTAGGTCTCTGAGAATCATCCAGCAGCTTAGCCCTGCACGGCCTGCCTGGCCTGGCCTGGGCATGGCTTCCTGACCTCTTCCATCTTCCTGGTTGCTCCTGACCTATTTCCTGACTTATTCACTTTCCTTCTCAGAAACGAATCATGACACTGCTTCTCCAGTTGTGATTTTTCACTTCCCTTTTGCCTCCTCAGGTGTGTCCCACCTCAGGGCTGCTGCTCCTGGTGGCCTTGCCGTCAATCAGCACTCAAGACGGAAGCCTCAGCATCTTTAGTCAGCGCTCATTCGTTCATGAGTCTGTGCGAGCATCTACCCTGTGCAAGACCCCGTGCTGGGGACTTCCAGAGGAGCCCCAGGCACACTGTCAAGGAGCTGACGCTCTGCAGGGAAGACTGGTGATCATTCCTCCCTGGCTTTCTCCTTCTGTAGTCCAGTGGCCACTAAGTTCTGCGGTGTGTCTCCGTCCCCTTTCCTTCCTCCTGTTGGATGATCACTTCTGGCTTGAATCATGGCAACAGCCTCCTAAACCTCCCTCCAATTCTGCTCTTTCCCATCCGCCTCTCTATTTCTCCTCCCAACTGGCGACCAACCTGATCTTTCTAAGCAAAATCTGGCTGTGTCACTGTCCTGCTTACCATCTGCTAGTGGCCTCCTTTCACTGGCAGGATGACGTCCACTGGCTCGCTGGCATCCAAGGCCATCCACAGTCGGGATCCTGCTGACCTCGCCTGACTCCCATCCTCTGCCCTGTCCGTCTCATCATTTGTCCTGGGTGCTCCCCACCAGCTGCTCCCACGTTGACTGTGAACTTTGCACTTGGTCTCTGCACTTTGGGATATGCTCCTCCTTCTGCTGGTCATATCCTTCTTCTACTCTCTGAAAAGCTTCCTTCCTCATGCTTTGAGATTCAGCTCAGCCTTCCCAGACCCCCCTGGGCACAGTCATGAGTCCCTCCCCTTTCCGACCGTACACCTTGTGTGTCTTTCTCTAGTGCAGTATTTATCACATTGTTATGACTTTTTTTTGCATTTGATAAAATTTTCTTTTCCTATTTACCCAGATTGCTGCTAAAGAGAATAGATTAAGTTAATAGACAGGCCTTTGTTCTGCCAAGCACTTTGGTGTATTTGTGCATAAACGACTGTGGGGCTGGAGCCAGAGTTAAGTCGCTGTGCTTAACAGAGGGAGAGGAGTTTACAGATCTAGGTGGAGGTGTGGGGAAGGACCTCGGGTGTCTCCACTCTTCTAGGGAGAGACAAAAGCCCTCTGCCTTCTCCCTGAGAGATGGGCAGCTGAGAAGGGACTTGGGGAGCACAGGGACTATCTGAGGTGGGAGTTTTAGATTGATGGTTGCAGGATGTCCATGATCTCTCCCCATCAGTCATTCAAAATCTTCCAAAGTCTGCACCACTGATTAATGCTTTTGAGTACAATGGGAAGTTGATAAAGTTCAGGTTCTGCTTTTGAGTGGGTTTAGAGTAAAAACAAAGGGAGCAGCTTGAGACCAAGGGGCAGGGCAGATGGGCCCAGGAAGCTGAATATCTCTAGAACTGAGAAGCAGTCAGTGGGGACATCTGAGCCAGGCCCCAGCACGCCCCAGGCCAGGAGGGCCCAGCTGGCATCTTGGTTAATTTCTTTCTATGTTTGTCTCCTCCATTACATTAGCTCAAGGGCAGAATTAGTGGAGAATTTATTAGAATTCTTTTCCCTGTAAGGAATAGAGAGCCACCTTGAGTAGGCATAAGTGAAAAAATTAACTATTGCATCACATAATGAAAGGTTCTAGGGATACTTAGGGTCAGATAGGCCTGAGTCTAGGTGTTCGAAGGATGTCAGTGGGATTTAGTGCTTACTTTTCTGTTTACCGTCATGATAGTTTCATTACTAGGGAGCGCTCTCTATGAGGTGGACCTGGCAAGGCTCTGGCTCTCTCATAGCTGCCCAGCAGAAAGTTTCTCCTACTCATAATTCTAGGGACTGGCACTCATTGCAAAAATTTGGATGTCTACTCTGAATAACTGTGATATGAGTCATGGCCCACCTTTGGTTCAGGGAGGGAAGGAGGTTGAAATTAGTTCTGTCTGGGTTGTCTGGTCTGGGAGGGAGGGAGGGAGGGCTATTTCCCTAAAGGAACATGAAGGGGCTGATATAAGAAATAGGGGAAATGAATGCTGGGGCAGTGCCTGTGATATATCTGTGACCATATAGTCTCTCTGTGTTATGGCGCTTGAAGTAGAAGAGAGGCTAATAAGTTTTATATTTGATTCAGAACAAAATAGAGAATTCAGTTTTGCCATGCTTTCAAGATTATTCCATCTGTAAGTATCACAAACATCACCTGTCATCAGATGTACTGGCCTGTTAGGGCACAAGGAGAAACCTCTTCCTTGTCTCCTGTACTGTCTCCAAACATGTTCTGCTGACCCTCATCTCCTCACCCCTTCAAGGCGTCTCAGGCAGATCTTCTTACCTTTTCAAATGTTTCAACTGGATTTTGTTTCTTAAGACACTTTCAGATTGACAGAAAAATTGAGAATACAGAGAGTTTCCATATTCCCCAGTTTCTGACGTTATTAATTTCATATTACTTCGTATAGTACATTTATTACAATTAATGAAGCAATATTGATACATTATTATTATTCAATCCATTTTGGATATTAAACACAGTTCTACTTTCAGAGATTAAAATCCACTTGGGTCTAAATCAAAACTTCAATCTTCCATCTGATTCAGACCCTCCCGGCTCAGCTCTAACCTGTGGTGTAGGGACCGGCAGAGGGGAGGGCACGTGGTTCGGGTCAGAGAATTCATCCCTTTGCCCCTCACCCACCACCTCGTTGAGGGCTTCTCCAGGGTCAGGTTTTAGGAGTAGAGATTAGAGGAACAAGGGTTACATCTTACGAGGTTATAGGACCAGTACAGTTGTAACTTGACCCCTGGACAACCAGTCAATAGGCTGTTGGGCCACGTATTCATGGCTGAATGGAAACCTGCCATGGGACCCCGATGATTGTCCTCCCGTATGATGCCCCCACCATTTCTGCCCTTGGCAATTCACCCCCAATCTTTCTCTTTTAGGAGGGCAGTTTTCTAGGGCTGAGTGCTTTCAGGAGCCCTCCCATGTGGCCACCCTGTGCACCTGCTTAGCCTGTATACCCCCCATGCCCCTTACTGACTCTTGAACCACAGCTGCTCCTTCCCTGCCTCTCATCCCCAGCCAGCTCTGTGCTCATGTGCGCCCCCAACTGCTCAGAACTCTTCTTCAATGCTCCACTTGAACTTGGCACCGAGGTCCAAGGCCTCATAGCTTGGTATATGCCCCCCTGGGTGGAGGTCACCAGGCTCACCTGCTTACCAGCACCCCACAGTCTCTATGAACAGCTCATTCTTGGGGTTTCCTCTCCCATAGAGAGGGCAGGGGAAGCCCCACAACCCTCTCCATTTCTATAAACCCCCCTGAAAGTCTTTTCCTTCTCATTGTCCCTTACAGTCTTCTGGGGAAGACTGAATTTTCTGCAGATGACTGCTACAATATCTTCTGCCCACATATCCTTCTAGACTCTAAAATCTTGCTGTTCCTCCCTTAAGAGGTAGAGTTTAATTCCCCTCCCCTTGACTCTCGGCACGTTTGGGATGGGCTTATAGTCAGTAGAATGTGCCAGAAGTGAGGTAGTATGGAGTCTAAGGTGAGGCACAAAAGATGGTGCAGCCTCCAAACGCGTCTAGTATTTTAAACACTTGAACTGGGGCCTCGAGCTCCCTGTGAGGCAATAGACTGCCCAGCAGCCCTCACCATGAGAAACTCAAACTGGCCCAGGTGGGAAGATACAGGGAAATCCCTTAAGACTAGGAGGAAAGAGAGAAATGTCCAGTGAGCTCTTTGCTGCTCTAGTTTTGGTCGATGACCAACCACGTAAGAGACCCGAAGCCAGAGCTGCCCAGCTGAGCCCTTTCTGGATTCTTGACCCACAGAAACCACGAGAAATAATAAAATGTCTTAGGTGTGATGTGTTACAAAGCCGTAATAACTGTGACACCTTTAGGTTAGAGGTGGTGGAGTGGGGAGGGGAGTGAAGGGGGGGTGGTCACAGGACCTTCTGGGTCTCTTTAGAGTCCAGCATGGGGATGACCAGCGTCTCTCTACAGAATGAAGGTCTGGGTCACCTTTTGCTCCTGGCTTTGCAGCCATAACTGGAGTTCTTTGATAATGGTCCTTCCTGTGGGATGCTGCTCTTTAAAGGAGTGCTTGATGGCCACATGCCAGTCTACAACCCCTTGTTGGAGAAGAAATAGAAACAGAAAGTGGCACAGGTGTTTATTCTCAACAGAAATTGAAATAAAATAACTTTTATAGCAATTTGATAAATATGTAGACTCTAATAATAAACATTTGAGGCTAGCAATTTGTATTCTTTATTTTCATTTCATTTTCCCCTAGCAATTCATTTGTATTGTGTTTTATAAAAGTACTGGTTTACAATGAGATGGGAACAAAGAATAAAAAAAAGGAAAACAAACCCAAATAAAACGCTGGTCCTGCACTGCTCTAGGGGACCTTGGTTACATATCTTGCTGTGCTGGCAGCCACGGGGGCTGAAAGAAACAAGGACCAATCAACTTCATCCCAGGTGTTGTGCTACAGTATTTCACAATCATTATCGCATTTCATTATTATCATGACTTTGCAAAGGAGGCATTATTATTTCCATTATATAGGTGAGAAAACTGAGACTCTGAGAGGTTACATAATTTGTCTACAATCACATAGTAAGAGGCTATAATCAATTTTATTATTCTCACAAGTATTTTTTATCACCACCCTTCCCCCCATAAGATTGGTGGAAATGCAAGCTAGTATGACCTTTTTGGAAAGAAGTTTGGAGAATACTCAAGGAACTGAAAGTGGACCTACCATTTGATCCTACAATCCCCCTACTAGGTATTTGCCTAGATGATCAAAAATCATTTTACAACGCAGACATCTGCACCAGAATATTCATTGCAGCCCAATTCATAATACCCAAGACTTGGAAACAGCCCAAGTGCCCATTGAGCCATGAATGGATTAACAAGTTGTGGTATATGTACACCATTGAATACTATACAGCCATAAAAAGATGGAGACTTCACATCTTTTATGTTTACCTGGTTGGAGCTGGAACATATTCTTCTTAGTAAAGTATCTCATGAATAGAAAAAAAGTATCCAATGTACTCAACACTATGAAATCAGTATCTAATCACTTACACATTCATAGGAATGGTAAAACATAACTATAGTTCAGAAAGAAGGAGGGATGAGGAAAGAGAGGAGAGGGAAGGGGAGGGGGAGGTTGGGAGGAGGGAGGATATTTGGGGGATCCAACCTAATGTGCATAATGCAATGATACATTTCTATACTATTAAAAATAGAGTATGAATGTTCACAGCAAATAAGTAAGGAGACAGTTATGTTAATCAGTTAGATGTAAGCATTCCGCATTGTATATCAAATTAGCACATTGTACCCCCTAAATGCATTAATGCACACAGTTATGATTTAATAAAGAATTAAATAAATAAATAGACAAATCCTACAGGTGAAAGAAAAGATTCTAGATTTATATTCTTATAGAATTCAGGTGTTATTTGCCTGCCTCTGGTGGGTGCAGTATATGTCTCTACCTCATTGATTTGGGGCTTGGCTATATAATCTGCTTTGTCCAAGAAATCTGAGTGTAAGTGTCAGTAGGGAAAATTATTCCCTGACCTTTTAGCAGAGGCTCACTTTCTGCTTGGGAGACCTAAAGAGTCACAGAATGGCATGTGAATAGTCGGCGATAAGAAACCAGCCTCCAAGAGAGAATGTGTATGCGAGGTGTGGCAACACCAGGCCTAACGGTTATGGTAAAGATTCTCTAGATTCCAAAGGTCTCTTGGCGCTGGGGGAAAAGCTCTTGCTTAAGACCTGTGGTTTTGCAAAAACAAGTTGGAGACCTTTTGTCAGACATTTTCCATGTTCCCCCTTTTTAGTGCTGATGACTGATAAATAACTTTTATGTTACTTTTTCCTGATTTATGAAAATTAATACAGACCAGAGGTTTGCTGGGGAGGACTCCTCCCTGAGTTCCCCAGTCCCCTGCCACAACTCTGTGTCAAGTCTCTTTATTCATTGAGTCAAAACCCCTTCATATCAGTGCTGACAAGAAGCTTTAAGAAGCACTTTATATTTCTGCCACTTTTATGGAGATCCTTCTTTCTGCCATGGGAATGTCATATGCCCAATGGAGGCTGCTCTTCCAGCCTCACAGAATGAGAATTTGGATGGAGTGAATTCAAGCTTACATGCAGATGGGAAGAGGGATTAGGAGCCATATCAATATAACTGAACCTTAGATAAATGTAGTAGGGATGACTGTTACTGTATGCCTCTGAGATATTAGGGCTGTTTGTTATGTGGCATTGCTTCTGTGGAAGCTGACTGATACAGTGACAGAGCTGGGACACCCATCAAATGGCTGTAAGGTAAGTGTCCTCTTGTCCTTTCACGTCTAATTTTCATTAATATTATTTATTGTTTAAATTATACTTGTTTTAACTCCTCTATAAGAAATTCATGCACCCCCCAGCCAGCAAAAGCTTGCCTTGCTCTTTGTGCAAACATCCTGACACAGTGTCTGAAACTATATCATCACAGTGTCTTGTAGTCTTCACTGCTAAGAAGTTTCTATTAAACAGCAAAGACCCTTGGCAGAGAACAAAGTGAAATGTGTCATAGGTAAGGGAGTGGTGGGGATGAGCTGATGCATTGTGGGTTGGGAAGGGCTCCCAGGAGAGAGAGTCTGTAAGGGAAGCAGAAGTCTGCCAATGCCAAGAGTCACCAATTTCACAATTTCCTTAAAATTGGCCGTAATCAGTCCCTGATTCTGTCCCTGTTTCAAGCTTTCATAAATGGCATAGGCAGAGCATCTACTCATTCATTCATTTAGCAAACATTTCCTGAGAGCTTGAACCGCAAAATCTTAGGAACGAACCCATATCTGACATGTCACTTCCCTGCTTGAAATCCTTCTGGCTCTGCCCCACTCACAGCACTCCCAAAGTTCCCCCTGACCTGTCCTGGACTTAACTCTCTAGACTTACCTCTTGCCACTTCCCTGGGCCTGACGGAAACCCTGAATTGGTTAGGGAGTCAGGCTCTGGGAGTTCAAATTCTGCCTCAGCCACATACTGCCTTGAGATCACGGGCAAGGTACTTGGCTTCTCTTGTGCCTCAGTTTACTTATCTATAAGATGGAACATTAGATAACACAGACGAAAGGGTTGGGCACCTTCTCCTCCCTTGATTCCAGGTGGACTGAAACGCTCGCAGTGTCTTGCAGGCACCATTCTGAACCATGCTCTGTGCTTTCACATTTGCCTCTGCATGTAGCATCTGCACCCTCTTCCTCTAGGAACTCCCATTCATCTTCTGAAGCCTGTTCAATAGCCACCGCCTCCAGGAAGCCTTGTCCGAGTGCCCTCACCCCACCCACTTCCACAGCTGGCTCACCACCTACTACCGTCTGTTTGCCTGGTAAGTGATCTGCTCTTCCTGGAATGTTTAAGTTCCTTTGAGAAAAAGCAGATATTTTCATCTCTCATATCCAGAACTTATGGCAAAATAGCTGCTTCGTGAGCGCTTTGTTTTTTAACTTCAGAAGATAAACTGTTACTTGGAAAAAGGTAGATTCAATTACCAGTCACAAAATTGGATGTTTTCAGTAACATATGGTTTTGCTAATGAAAGCTTGTTTTGGAATTTGACTATAATTCAGTTCTTTTTGTTTAAAGTAGTTTTTGTAAATGAAATAATACGTATAGACCTGTAAACATTTTTTCAACTGGGTCATTAGGCGGTAAAATGAAAACAGAAACCTTTTTCGATTGTCTCCTTTTCTATCTCTTTGTGTTCTGTAAATTATGGGTATGCAAGAACTTTTAGTGTTACCTCTTTAAAACACACACACACACGTACATACACAAATACATTGAGGGGCATAACTTGCGTAATATCACACACTTTGTTTTTTACCTTCTAATATTGTATCTAGAGACTTCCATATCAGCATGCATAGTGCTATGTTATTTTTTAATGACTGCATAATATTTCATTTTATGGATGTTGTATAATTTGTGTAATCAATCACCAGTGAATGAACTTTTAGATTGTTTTTGGGTTTTGCTATTACATGCAAATGAAAATATTTGCTCATGGATACATGTGCAAAAATATCTGTTAGCTACATTCCTCTAAGTAGAGTTGCTGGCTCAGGAATTATAATCATATTTATTTTTCTTTTTAATTCTGAAAAACTGCAAAAATATTGAAACATAAAGAAATAAGTATTATCACATGCCTATTTCCAAAATTTAATATGTGTGTGTGTATATCTAGTGCCATATTTGTTGCATATCTCTCCCTTTGAAAGAAATGCAATGTACAGCTATGTGTAAATCTCACCTTGATCCTTTCCCCCAGTCTCTTGCCCAAAGTAGCCATTCTTCAGCAAGCAGCATTTCCGCACATATTTTCAGATGTGTATTTAAATTTTGCAAAACAAGATCAAAACACTCCAAGAACATCTAGAAAAGAGAAGAAAAGAAATTCTAGAAAATCCCCTGTGGACGGGCCTACATTGTTTTTCACCCTACCTTCTTCCCCTGCTACCCTTATTTACCCTTCACCTTTGGGCCCTGTATCCC
>CAUYPK010142774.1:0-14874 GCA_963574355.1 Loris lydekkerianus
TAGCAACGACTCAGCAAGACCCGGCCTGAAACTGCCTCTACCTAGATACAGCCAATGTGGTACCATGCCACTGGCCCGACCCTGTCACGCACCTCTTCCCCCGCCTTCTTTCCCCGCCCCTTCTCCACAATAAATAAATAAATAAATAAATATATTTTTTTAAAAAAAAGACTTAATAAAAAAATAAAATTATAAAAAAAAAGAAATTTGACTTTAAAAAAATATATAGTAAAATAAAATAATAAAAAAGAAAAAAAAAAAAGAAAGAAATTCGGTCTTGCAAAAATATTGTGCCATATCATGTTGATGCTGCTGCTCCGCATTTAGGAATATGAATTATGTGTGACCAGATTATCCAACAAAATCCACCATAAGAAGTTTGAGAAATCAAACTGGGTGAAAATAAACAGAAGCACAAAAGAGCTACCTGTGTACATTCCATCTTTGTTATATTGTGCTGGTCAAACAATCTGTGCTTATTCAAAAGGTGAATGGGAAGTACCCCCAGGAAGAGAGTTTTTATGGAGTGTTTCTGTTTGTGAAGTCCTAACGACCTTGTCCTGGAGAGAGGGAGAGGAGAAAGCCGCTCATGGAAGAGGAGATGGCAAATTAGATTCTCCATTCCCTGAAAACTGTTCTCACTGCAAACCGAAGACCAAACATGAAATTTTATTCACGGAACCCCCCCACCCCCCATTCCCAGTGCTCTTAAATTAAACTTTAAACTTTACGAACTTCTGATGAAGTCATACTGAAATATTTAAGCCTACCATTATGTATGCATATGATCCGTATAAGTAACGATGTGGCTTTAAACTCAAAGTCAATTTTACTGACTCAAAATAAATCAGAATATGCCGGAATATTACCAGCACTAGTGCGGCTCTGCCTCCCGAGGGGATGTCTGATCAGCCACCATCCTGTCGGGTTTAACCAGAATCCCCCAAGCTCAGCCTCCCCTTCACGATTTCCCCTCCTCTCCTTGGTTATGACTCCCTGGTGCCTGGGCTGTTTTTGGAGTTGAGCCCCCTGTCCCCCTCGCCGCTGCCAGACCCTGTGGGTCCCTGTAAACACCAGGATGGGGCCCCCAAAGTCTGCCTTGCCACGTTTTGCAAGTATCGCTGAGTAAGTTTTTCTTTAACATCAGTAGGTGAAGGTGTGGAAGCTGGTTCAGTATTTCAGGAATGTCTCAGAGGACAGGGTGCAGGTGGCCGGCCCTGAGGTTTGGGGCAGGGTCTAGGCAGCTGCTGGGCTCCTGGTCCCTTCCCTGCTACACTCACCAGGACTCCTGTCAGGGCTGCAGGTTTGTTTTCTGGAGAAACTCGACCTGGGGCGACCAGGATCTGCAAACCCAGATAGAACAGGCCTGGGGCGAGGTGAGAGGTTGAAAGCAGGAAGATTAAATTCTGTAATTGAACCATGGAGAACTACAATACCTTTCCCGGACCAGCTCTCAAAATGCTACCCACTGTTTCATGTCACCCAGGTAGGACACCAGAGGAGTCCCCGCTGGAGTAACAGCCACCCCCTTCCCGCCCGCGTGAAACCTCCGCTTAGCCCCGGTGCGCAGAAGGTAGGTGCCCCACCGCTGCCCCCACCTGGCTCAGACCCGCTTCCTAGGGATTGACTCTTAAATCTGAACAGAGTCATATAGACACCCACAAACAAAAAGAAAAATCGAAAAGCCAGCAGAAGTTTCAAAGCACCATAAACGCATCCCTTCACCCCTTCAAAGCCACCAGAGTACAACGGTTATCAGGTGACAGCTCCGCGCCACGCACATAGGTGGGCAGCGCGGCACGTGTCCTCTGGCGCTCAGAAATCACCGTGCAATTAGCCCGACCAGAGGTTTGCTGAGACACACCTGTGATGGTTTCAAGGAGGGAGGCCAGGGTGGCAGGGCTTTCAGGTCCCGATGGGGGGAGAGAGGACATCGCACAGGGAAGGGGCAACGATGCTGGGAGAGCCCGGGGAACCGCCAGCAGCATGACGGGCGTCCCCCTGGAGTCTCTGCGGAGTGGGGATGTCCCTACCCCTGACCGTACTCTCTCCTTGGCTGGGGGCAGCCGGGGCAGTCGGCCGTGGTGAGGACACTGCAACAGATCCCACAGTGGCCACTGTGGAGGCTGTCACACTTCACACAGCTCCGCCGCCCTTGAAGGAGATCTCAACCGTGATCTCCAGGGCGAGCCCACAAACAGCCACAAGACCTAACTGACAGGACAGAGAAACATCCATTTCTGCTCAGGAGGCTGCTGAGCAGTTGTGCTACAGCAAACGGGCCCTGGCTTAGCAGCCTCTGCCTGGATGGCTTTGCACATGTTGGCTGGACTGTCTCACTTGTGACCCACCTTCCATCAGCCTTTCCGAGTGTGATCTCAAGACCAAGGCAGGAGAGGGAGGCAGAATGCACAAGCCTCTGCCTGAGCCTCTGCTTGCCTCGAGATTTCTGCTATGCCCCAGGAGAAAGCAAACTCCATGGCTGGCCCAGGAGTCAGAGTGTGAGGCAACAGCAGCGGCAGTGGTCCAAGGGCATGGACTTCCACCCCCACACAAACATCCCCACACAAACATCCCCACCCAAGGGCATGGACTTCCACCCCCACACAAACATCCCCACCCTCACCCATGGCCCTGCCACCTCTCAGCTCACTGCCAACCCCAGCGTCAGGTTCAAGGTCTTGTGACTTATCCCAGCTGGGTGTCAGATGCTTCTACACTCCACCAAGAGGCTAATGATCTGAAAGACAAGTTATGTGGCCCTGCTAATGAGAAGACAGGGACACATCCCACTTCCGAAGGAGAAAGATGAGAAGCGCATGGCAGACACTGGTCAGGGAGTTCTGAAATCTCCCTGGTGGCGGCAGCAGGTACCACCACCCAGGAGGGAGAGCCCTGTGTTCTCCTGACACTGTCCTGCGCCCATAGGGACTTCCCAGTCCTCCTCCCTGCCCCCTCATTTCCATCTCCCGTAGCCACTGCTGAGTAGAGCTTGAGAAGAGCTGCCCTTGAGTGAGATTCCCTACCTGGTTGGAATGTTGGGAGCCCAAGGCATGAAGGAAAACTTTTTCAACTTTAAAGTTGAAAAAATTTAAACTTTCAAAGGCAAAAACTGAAAGCTCCCACAAGCCCTTTCTAGGAGCTTTTGTAGCCCGTTCTCTCAGAGCAGCTGAAGAGGAAGATGCCTGATTGGGGGACGGGAGGCCCCACACAGACAGGGGGCAATCAGGCATTCTGGGGGGGCCAGAGCACCAGAGCTGGGGTCTGTCAGAGGAAGGCCCACTGCACAGAGAGGGGAGCCCGCTTTTCATATGACCAATCACAGCCACCTAAGCTGTTACTCCCTTAATGTCCCACAGCCTTCTGTCCCTGGGACTGTTAGCAGATGGTCCTTGGAAGTTTCCACAGAGCAAAGTGGGAGAAAGATGTTTTAGGCAGCAGGAATTCTACAAGGAGCAATATAAACCTAAGAATAAAATCACTTGGGGTTAACATGAGGGGTGTTGCATATATACACACACTGTGTTTTAACTGGGAGCTAATCTACAGGCACACAGGAGCATGCAGGGAGGTAAAGGTCATTGGCAAAGAGAGGTAAAGGAGGGAACGGGTAAAAACCTGCCCACTGCGCGCAGCAAACACTGTTCAGGAGGTGGGAACAATAAAAGCTCTAAGTCAAGCATTATCCAAGGCATCCATGTAACAAAAGCATTTGTGCTTCCTTCATATTTTAAAATTTGAGAAGACTATTATACGAAATATTCAGAAACTCAACCTATCCAGCACAGAAAACTTGACACTTTTTAAAACTATTCTTTTCTTTTTTTAATTACAAAAACAAGAGAAACCAGTGAGAATGAGTAAATTACCTGGAGTTTTTAGTTAGAAGGGAAGGAAAGAGAAATCAGTGGTAAGGTTCAGTTAAGATGCTTTAAATTGATGTTATATAGTGTTAGGTTTATTTTTCCATTTAATTGAGACTCAGGACATTGGGGATATTTAAAAGGATACATTGCATAGATATGTAATAACAATATAGTTTTACAAACCATTGTTGTAATAGTTTGAATATCTTTGTAATAGGTACTTTGGATGAAATTAAGCATGTGCTCTCACAGTATTAACTAAGGTCAGACAAGGGGAGCAGTATCCAGAAAATGTTCCTAGGAGGGAAGAAGGTGCCTGGAAGGTCAGGTGAGGATAAGCAGACCCAGCCGTGCAGCCACGCAGGAAGGAGGTGGGAAGGCAACAAGGCTGCAGGAAGGCTGCCCCTCTCCTGCTGTGATCCCCCAGTGTCAGTGACACCAGTGTGAATTCTGTCACGTCTTAGTACCAGTCCAAAAAATATGCTCAGATATGGGCAGTGCCTGTGGCTCAAAGGAGTAGGGTGCCAGCCCCATATACCATATACCAGAGGGGTGGTGGGTTCAAACCCACCCCTGGCCAAAAACTGCAAAAAAAAAAAAAATATATATATATATATACACACACACACACACACACTCAGATATACATGAAGTAAGAGTTGAGGATCCAAACAAAAGTGATAAGATGATTGTAAGTCAGTGCAGCAGGACAATTAAGAGCTAGAAGACCAGGATGGCCCCCCAAGGCGTTTAGGGTGGAAGCCCTGGGCAGGGATGCCTTCCGGTGGTGTGAAGCCTCTAAATGGAGCCGGCATCGGTGTTGGGGGGAGGGACGGCCATGGCCTGACTTCCGCTTCTGCTTCCGGAGGAAGTTGCTCGAGTGAGCCGCCCCTAAATACCTGCTCTGTCACCGCAACACCAGGAGGGCAGGGAGGAGGCTGGACAGTGATCCTCTGATCCTCCCTGCACGGGCAAGCAGAGAGTGGCCACCATGCAGGAGGAAGGTGGAGGGGATAGAGGAGGAAAGCCAGTCAGGAGCCCCAGCAGGGCGGGAGCAGCAGATGTGCAGGGACCACCCCCTTCCCCCACCCCGCAGAAGGAGCACCCAGGTCCAGCACTTCTGACCTCCCCACCTGGCAACAGAAGGAGGCCCTGGCTGCTCCCTGCTCCCGGTCAAACTGGCACCAGTGGCCAGGAGATGCCTCCTTGCAGGTGGTCAGCAAGTGGCAGAGTCCTCTTCCTCCCTCCACGGCAGGCTCACAGTTCTCTCGGGCTGCCGTGGATTTCAAGAGGATGTCATAAAGTCACCGTGATGCCGCCCACTGTTCTTCTGGGTGGGTATTGAGACTCCCCCAGAGACACTGCATTGCCAGCCGACACTGGCATAGAAGGTTCTTCAACTGCAAGCCCCTGACATGAAGAAGGTCCCCATCACCTCCTGGTCCCCACCCCACCTGGGGGTGCCTGGAGGTCTGGCCTGGGGGAATTCCTTATGTCCCTTTAGGAACGCCTAGAGGGAACAATGGAAATCCCAGCAGACCAGGTAAACCAAGCAGATAAAAAAAAAACCTTCAGAAGTTCTGCAAATTAGATGGATGCTGTAACCACAGCTCAGAAGACACCCCTGCTGAGAGGAGGGATTCTCTTACCCGAGCAGAAAGATGAGCCCCTGGAAACTAGAGGCCACATGGCATAATTTATCTGCCAGAAACAAGAAAGGACCCTGCATCATAAGGTTCTCCAGGGCTGCTCCAACAAGCTTTGACCCAGGGATGAGTGACAGTGCAAAACTGATGTGGCATCCCCAGAACAAGAGTTGTCTTGGACCACAGAGTAAATATGCAAATATTAATGAAAGTTGATTAGCAAAAAGAAACAGGTTCCTGCTTATTTTGTGTGATACCACCACAGATAAGCAAAACAAGTTCTCACAAAATTAGCACACAGCCCATGGGTTGTGGGTTGGATATCCCTGGATAGTTAATCAGAAAACCTTCATAGCCGGGAGGCTACAATCTGGCTTGAGTACAGCAGAGAGAGGTACAGTCTCTTGCACATGTCCCAGACCCACATCCTTGAATGAAGAAGATTTCAACTTCCCCTAGGGAACATCTTCCTAGACTAGCACAGTCTACCCACACACTCCCCTTCATGCCTTGCCCAATTACCAAGGTGAAATGTCTTTGCAGAGAGGGAAAGGAAAATCAAATAATGACATTCTGGAGACTACTAGATGGTGAACTAGCAGGTGGTACTGCATGTTCATGCAAATTTGGGGAAACGCAAAATTTCACTATGTTTTACTTGTCAGTAAGAGGGTTTATGAAAGTTGAAAAAAAAGGGAAGGTTTGGCCAAAGCCCATTTTATGAGGAGCACACTAACCCACTGAAAGCCATTATACAAGGTCTGACAGTGAAATTCATGAACTCATTCTGGAAAAAATGCTAGTGCCTCATGGCTGAATAGCCCTATGGTTACAGAGGGCCAAGGGGAGTCTTTCGAAGCTGCTGTAGTGATTTCAGCAGAGGGATGTAGCACTTTCTCTAGGATGAGTTCACAAACTTCATTGTCAGACCTCTTATGACCAGTTCTTAAAGCAGAGCTGAAATACATGTGATCAGCAGCTGGAAGAATCCCCACCCAGGTTCTCTGACCTGTGGAGATTGTCCATGTAGAGAGAGCCACGTGGACGCCCCTGGAAGGAACCCACCCACAAGTGAGGGGAGAGCAGCGTCAACGCCCACACGTTCACTGCTATTAGTGTGACAGCGAGATCCTTGAATGTGAAAGAGCTTGTGATTTGTATTACATCACCCTTATATTCACCTGTTAGAGCTTTTCAGAAAGTGACACAATTTGGGAGAATGAGAGTGGACCACTGCTGACGTAACTGGTGATGACTCCCTCTGCCACTCCTCCTCCAGACGGGATCTTTTCCCCAGCAAATCAACACAACTAACTGAGAGACTCGCGGATTTCTCTCTAACCCAACTAGTTGTGTCTAGAAGCCTTAATTTACTTTCAGCTGGCAACGGCAGTGGCATGTTTTCACTGCCTTCACTGAGAGTGGTTTAGAAGCAACTGTTATCACCTCAGTTTTGTCACAGTCTAATCTGCAAGAAACACAATCCATGATCATCTGGATACACCACGGAACATCACACCAGTTCACTCCGTTAAGGACATTAGGTCGATTGAACCTGGCGAGGAGGAAGAAGCCACAGCAATGTCCTAAGTGCCTTGTAAGACAAATATGTGCCCAAGACACCGTGGCAGATCCTGAAGACAAAATCCCATTGAGTGAGCAGACATTACTCCTGTCAGGGCACCTTCTCCCACTCATTGGCACCTTCTTACCAACTCACACACTCATGGAAGCACCATGTACCAGTTAATGAAGGAAGAGAGCGCACATTCCACTGCTGTGGCTCAGCCCCACTTAGAGAAGGGCAAGGATCAACTGCAGCTGAAGGGAATCTCCCAGGTAGGAAGAACTTAACATAGTACATCAGATTGTCAACTTTGCCTGATCTGAAAAATGGCCAGAGGTATCATCTTAGTCAGTTTGGGTTGCTGTAATAAAAATACCATGGGCCGAGCGGTTTATAAGCAACAAAAATGTATTCCTCAAAGT
The DNA here is from genome assembly GCA_963574355.1 of Loris lydekkerianus. NCBI lineage: Eukaryota > Metazoa > Chordata > Mammalia > Primates > Lorisidae > Loris > Loris lydekkerianus. The sequence continues at coordinate 7,502 of CAUYPK010142774.1, forward strand.
TCTGTGGTCTGGGAGTCTAAGAGCAAGGTGCTAGAAGATTTGGTGCTGGTGAGGGCTATTTCTGGTTCATAACCAGTTGTTTTGCTGAACCCTCATGTGGTAGAAAGAGGGCTGGTGAGCTCTCGGGGCCTCTTTTACAAGGGCACTAATCCCATTTATAAGATTAGCAGCCCCATGATCTAATCACCTCCCAGAAGTCTCCACCTAATACCATCACTGTGGGGATGAGGATTTTAACTCACAGGTTCGGGAGTGCACACACAACCACTCAGAGCACAGGGAGTATGAGCCCTGCTCATTTATACTGAATGTAACATTTCAACCAAATGGACAGAAGTGGAAAACAAAAGATATAAAAATGGTGACCAGAAATCCTGGGCAAGAGACCTGTATAGGTGGACCCCTCTGAGTGGGTCCAGGGTGTGAAGGCTCCCCAGACAGTGTGCCCTGAACAGAAGGTATCAGAAGTCAGGTGTGGGAGGTGATCCATGGACTTCATGTAAGTCCTTTTACACCGTTGTGTTTGCCGATGGTAATGCAAACGTGGAAAGGGGAGCAGGAAAGGGAGCAACGCATGGCCTCATATCTGTCCAGGCTTACCTGGTTAGGTGCCCTATGGTGGTGTTTTCCAACCTTTCTTACTTCACAGCACGCTGGAACCTGTAGTGAAACTTCCATGGCACACTTAAATTATGTCGATAAAAAAAGAAAAGAGTAAAAATAAAGACTATACTTCTTGTACTTTGAACTTCTTTCAAAAATAATTTAATTAAAGATCTTTAAAAATTGTACAGGCACACCTCAGATCCCCTCTGTGCACACTGGTTGAAAATCGCTGCCCTATGGATTGCTGCCCAGAGCAGAGCCATGGTTCCTGGAAGAAGCAGGTGGCCACCTGAGGCAGGTCCACTACATTCAGACCCTCCATTCAAGTGGGGGTTTTTTGTCCGTAACAGAGGACAGAAGCTCCTTAACTTACAATGGAATTCTATCCCAATAAACCCATTGTAAGTTGAAGACATCTTAAGTCAACATCTTAAGACATCTTAAGCTACCTAATGTAGCTTAGCCTAGCCTGCCTTCAATGCTCTCAGAACACGAACATCAGCCTGCAGGGGAGAAACACCACCTCACACAAAGCCTATTGCACAACAAAGTGTGGAATATTGTGTGTAATCTATTGAATACTGTAATGAAAGGGAAAAACAGAAGGGTCATGTGGATACTTAACGTACAGTTTCTACAGAATGCCTACTGTTTTCATACCATAGTAAAGTTGAAAACTCGTAAATTGATCCATTGTAAGCAGGAGAACAACTGTACACATTTAATCTGACAATGAATGTGCCTTCCCGGCCCACCACTCGCCAGCACCACTGCCCCATGACCCTAGAATGCTGATTCACAGGTATCATATTCCACAATACTCAACATCTACTGAAAACACTTTTATTTTTCACTGATTCTGCCACATCCAGAAGCTGCTTACCTTTTAGAAGCTTGAAATGACCTGCGGGAGGCTCAGTTTAGGTACCTGCTGAGATAGCACCACCGTGGAAGTTTGAAATGCTGCACTAATTAGCAGATTGAAACAACATCCATCTAATCCCAGTTTCTGTGGGTGAGGATTCTGGGCACTCCGTAACTGTCCTCTGCTTCGGTGCTCGCAAGGCTGAAATCAAGCTGTGGTCTGGCCCTGAGGTATCATCTGAAACTTGGGGATTTTACTGTTCCAGCCTCATGAGTTTATTGGCAGCATTCGCTTCCTTGCATCTGTAGAACTTAAGGTGACCTGCTTCTTCAAGGCAGCAGGAGACAGCATTGCTGCCTTAATTCAGGTCCTCTAATCAGGGCTCTCCTGATCGAGCCTGGCCCACTCACCAGCTTTTCATTTTATTTTATTTTATTTTTAAATTATAACTTTGTACATTGATGCATTTATGGGTTTTGGGGTAACTTCTTTGATATACAATGTGAAATGCTTACATTGAACTAAGTAACACATCCATCACAATTATACTCATTTCTAAATAGTTTTGAAATGTACCATTGCATCATACACAATTTGCTTTTTAGAGACCTTTGCCTTGGCCATCCTACCTGGTCTAATTATGGGTGCAACATGCACCACACCACAGGTGTTCTACCCATGCTCTCCAGGGTAGGCCTATGCTGCTCTGCACCATCTTAAGGTTCTGGCTACCAGCAGAAGTCCCAGAAAGTAGGTTTCTGAAGAGCCTGTGGTTCCTGCAGCAGCCACAGGACGACTAGCACTGAAGGTCATGAGTAATAATTTCATTCCTACTCATGAAGCACTTTCTGTTCTCCTTTTGCCCTACAGATTTCCTAACCTTTCAATAATCTATTTCCTGCATTAAATCCCTTTCTGTCTAATATACCTGGTATGGCTTCTGTATTTCTGCCTGGGTTTACAATTTCTCCCAATAAATTTTAGCCTATTCCTGCTCAAGTGATTGGGATTTATTGTCTTTTTTTGAGTGGTGGTTTCTTCATATAATACACACAAAGTCCAATGTGGATTTGTGAGAAGCATGAGTGGAGATGATTACTGAATTCTACTAAAAATCTACTACCTATGTTGATAGGTTATTCCAGTCACTCTCAGAATTTCACTGAATACCTATCCCAGCAGAGAGCTTCATGTTAGATAAAAATTTTTTAGTAAAGAGGTCAATTACCACATAAATTTAAATGTATGTCCCTTTATATTTCTGTATTCTTAATTAAGTGATTTTGCTTATCTTCCCAAAAATTGCACATAAGAATTTTTTCCCAATATGGTGTATATTGGCTGGGTACTGCGTGGGACATGCCTACCCCAGGAGGATCCCTACACAGCAGCATGAGCACTCCCCCACCCATGGCAGCACTGGGTTTCCTGAAGCTTCTGTAGTCATGTATCATGCACTGTACAAAGAGCACTTATGAAAAAAACACTGGGCAAAGAAGATTTTGCTCAACCTGAAACCGATCAATGAGATAGCCCAAATTGGTAGATTTCATGATACTACTTATGAGGTCTCAAGTATATTAGTTTTTCTCTTTTTAGTTTTGATTTTTAAGACTTTATTCTTTTAGATCAGTTTCAGATTCACAGCAAAAATGAGAAGAAAGTACAGGGATTTCCCATACCCTTCCTATTCCACATATGCACAGTCTCCCTCACTGGCCACACTCCCTGAGTGGCTCCTTGGGTACCATTGAGGAACCCACATTGACACGGAATCATCAGAATCTATATTTCACTGTAGGGTTCATTCTTGGTCCTGTGTATTCTATATCTTTGGACAAATGTATAATGATGATGTGCCCACCTCCGTAGTATCACACAGAAGAATTTCATGACCCTAAATATCCTCTGTGCTCTACCTATCACGTATCAGTTTCCCTTCTGGAGACACCAAGCCTCTGTCAGGATATCTCTATGCAGAGAAAGGTCTGCTGGCTGCACTTTCACGCTTAACTAGCTCCTAAGGCAGTCCCTGCAGGCTTAAGCACTAACCAACCTGAATGTTTGGATCTGCCAGTTGGGACGCTGCAGCTTGACGACATATGGGCAGTGTTAAAATGGTTAAAACTCTTCCAGCGCTTAGAGGAATTCAGACCACTAGAGCTCCATAAATTAAAGACTGATAACACTCACTCTCCTTGGGCCTTCTCCAGCACAGCATTCTGTTCTGCTCCGTCTCCAGTTGGTTTGACTTGGTACATTTCCTAAAAACAAGGGCCAGGTGTCCAGCACTGCCAAGCTGAATGTCATTTCCATTTTGGATGAAAATTAGCAATTCAAATTTAATTCTACTTTAAATCATTCAGAATCATTTGTAAAGATAACCTGGTTTGCAGCAAAGCTAGATGATTCTGATAATAGTTCTCCGCTTATTGTTAGACACTCAATAAATGTTGACTTTTTAAAATCAATTCTTTCTACTAATGATAGTCCAATGATCAATTTTTAACCTAACTGGAGAATACACCAATTTTATTAGATGGAGTAAAATATTACCAAGATGATTCTAGTAAAGAAGTCAATTACCACAAGTCACAATTTCTTAAGACCCAAATTATATCACGCTAGCAAGATTTATTTTGTACAGGCTGATGTCAGTAAGGCTCTATACACACAACAATTGATCCTCGAACATTAGAATCTATATTCCAAACTCCACAAAGAGAAAGCTTGAGGTTTTAAAAATTGCTTAACCATTATGATCTTTAATTCAAAAGCAGAACCTTCATCTCCACTATCTCTAGGAATTTTTGAATTTAAATGAGCTAAAATGCCAAACCAGTGTATTGACCATTCTTGTGCCAAGACTCCCAATCAATAAACTCTCTAAACCTAATAGTTTCAGTAATAGAAGTGTTCAATCATTCACGCACAGAGATGAGGATGCATGTAGTTATGGTCGAGAGCCAGCTTAAAGGATAATTAAATCAACTCTGCTCATCTTCCTGAGGGCTGCCTGAGAAAGATGAGAGAAATAAATAAAAGATTGAAGACATACTCCAAACTTATTTAGTGTAACATTCATTTTGTAGGATTCCTGGTGAATACAAATAGAAGGCAACAATTCTCCAGCACTTTCCTCTTTACTCTCAGGACACTGACTGTTGCTAAGGGATAATTAGGATTCACAGAGCACACTTTCAAAGCATGAACACATTTTGACAATCACACATGGCTACCAGGTTGCCTAAATTCTAGATGTGTGCAGAACACAACATAATAGTTCAAACAAGAAGTCAAAAAGGAGGAAATCACCCCAAAGCAGAGTTTCTTTTAGTTCAACTTATACCATTCGTTTTCCTGAATTCTCTGAATTTTTGTTTAGGAAGAAGATGGGTCTTCTAAGAATTTTTAATAAATTAAAACATGTCAGTCATTTTTAAGGTAACAATAGGCCTTCAATCACATTTTTTGGTACCTTGTGGTTAGGAATATTTAACAAGAGCATTTTTAAAATTACCACCTACTAGTAACTCTCAGTCTGAGGAGAAAAATATTTTTAAATGCAATCTATAGTCTGGGTCTTTTGTATGAATGTTACATATTTAGGCCATGCACATAGTTCTTGCCAACAGACCAGGAACGGAAGTGTATTTCTCATTAATAAGTCACGGTAGGAAACCACTGAGATGCCTTGTTCACCACCCCACCCCCCGCCACCACCACCCCCCCCTGGTTGAGGACAAAGCCAGGGTGACAGTAGAACTGTAGGATTTCAGGGGTCTCAGGTACTAAGTCATTGCAGTCTGACCATAACCGTGAACCCTGGATTCTTGTATGAACAGGTGGCAGTTCCTGCTGTGCTAGATCATGTAAGTGCCGGGGCTTACTTGTTATAGCTGTTCCTAGTACTCTGCAGCCTGCTCTTAGGCTGGTTCCTATTGACACTCCCTGGATTCTTTTAAAAAATTATTCATACCCTCTCCTGTAGTATAGAGTCTTACAGATCCCAAATACCACCCCAGCACACAGGCACACACACACACACGCACACACACACACATACGTATTTGCCTGTAAAGGATGTCAAGATAGAACAAATATCTGCCCCAACTTGACCTTCTCTGCCCACAAATAGGCACCAGGCAGTGTTCTCTGATTAATGATGATGATGAAGATGAAGATGATGTTTTTTAAAGTGGTAATGTCTGGCATTCCACTAAATCATAACTTAGCCCTGGACGCTGGGCAAATATAGAAAATTACATAGGGTGGCTTTATAAGCAATGGAAGATCATTTCTCAAGTTCTCGGGGTGGAAGTCTGAGGTGAGGGTGTAAGCATAGGTGGGTTTGAGTCCAGGTTGAGGATTGCTAAGTTCACAAGGCAGAAACAGGGTGGGAGAGCTCTGTGGGGACCATTTCTATCAGGGCACTAGTCCCATTCCTGAAGACTCTACCCTCAAAATTTGATCACTTCCCAAAGAACCCACCTCCCAATATCATCACGCTGGAGATTAGATTTAAACATCTATATTTGGGAGGGGCACAGACCATAGCGACAATGGAGACAGTGATTGTTTTTAAAATGATAACGCCTGGTACCCCATTGTATCATAACACAAAATTGTTAGTACTGGGAAGCAGTTTCTATAAAGTGCTCTGTGAGATAAAAGAAATTCTAAGTGCTTGGGTGTGACTGGCAAGAAGTCTAGAGGAAAAGCAGGAATCGAGTGCAGTAGGTCCTGCGTTCCTGGATGAAAGGTGTGGATTTGTTACTAAGTAAGTTTGCACAGGAATGTTTAACATTCTCTCTACTTACATGTTTCTGCTCAGAGAATCCTTCCCTGATCACCTGCCTACCTGAGGACTCTCTTTTTGGAGGAATGCTTATTTCACATAATCATTCCTTCTCCTGCCTGTCTTTTCCACTAGATGGTAAACTTTCTGGGTGCAGAGATTTTTATCTCACTTAGCTACCACTTACTCTTGTGACCAAGAAGATTATCTGGCCCAGAGTAGACATGAAATAAGAAATTGTAGACTAAACTGGTAATGGGGTATTTGTGGCAGGTCTGTGTCCCACCTGCTTAGACACATTCCAGGTATGAAATAATCCCCTCCGTCTTAAAGCTGGAAACATATACCCAGATTTTTGTAGAGTGGCCCTATAATTGCCATTTGTTTATTCAAGTTTTATCACTTCATATCCTATAAATAGGAACAATTACATGGCGTCCTGGTACAAGAAGCATATACCACCCAGTCTCCCCTCACACCTGGAGGGTGTGTGTAGGACACACCTCCCAGCCTTCCCTGGCTTGGAAAGCTCATTATGGAGCACAATGACTAATAAAAGGACGTGTTTTGTCAAATTCTACAGGCCTACCCTCATGAGGTTCATGCACTATCCCCAGAGCACCTTCATCCTGCCAAAACACACTGGCATGGAAAATTCCTATTTTGGAATGAAAAACAGTACTTCTGTTTCTATAATCCCCTTTGGACTTGAGATGAACACATTAACCTAAAAATTATGTGTTATTCTCCATATCCCTTTACTGAGCCAAGATGAATATTTAGTAAACAGTGAATTGCTTAAGGAATTCAAGAAGAATAAATCTCAGACATGGGTAAAAGACATGAGGGAAAACGTAGATATTTTTCCCAAGGATATTTGATTGGGTATGTTAAATCTATTATTATGTGTAAAGTGGGTGTGTAACATCTTTGCCTTTCAGGAAACAGCCTGGAATTCATCAGGTGCAGGAATGTCTCTGCTGAAAGGAACCCTCGGCCTGGGGGGGGGGGGGGGGGGGGGGCAAAAAACCTTGTATGTCAAAATAGAAGTAATGCGAATGCGACTTTGGCAGCTGAAAAGGCCAAAGAAAAACCAAATGATGG
>CAUYPK010142775.1:0-52595 GCA_963574355.1 Loris lydekkerianus
TTCTTAAGAATTTTGCATCTTGCCCGGCCTGAAACTGCCTCTACCTAGATACAGCCAATGTGGTACCATGCCACTGGCCCGACTCTGTCACTCACCTCTTCCCCCGCCTTCTTTCCCTGCCCCTTCTCCACAATAAAAAAATAAATAAATTCAAAAAAAAAAAATAAATAAAAAAAAAAAAAAAAGAATTTTGCATCTTATGGCTTCTATTTTTTCTCATTTTGCTAGTAAATACAACCCTGTAGACGTACAACTGGAGTCACAGAACTGAACATGTAAGCCTTGAGGTTTTTTAAATTCATTTTGAGGTTTAAATGAGATATATGCAAGTACTTTGTTAAGTGCTATATAAATCTTATAAAGTGTTATGATAATAATACTACATTATCACAAATGCAACCAATTACCAAATTTAGTGACCTGAACTTGTGCATCATCACAGCTTTTACCTAAAAGTGCATACTAAAAATACAAAACTCTGAAGAGGTTATGTAAACTATTATCAAACTATTATAAAAGATAAGTAAAGCTCAAAATTTGTTCAGCCTTCCACAAAACCTCACTGTCTGGTATGAGCTTTATTCAACTTTCATTAGTCTGAGAATCTAAAATCTGTAATTATCCAATTGTTTAAAAATTATTCTCACTAAAAGAAGAATTAAAAAGCAAATTCCAGCAAGCCTTTTGTTTCAAGAAAAACCAACAAATAACTGTATAAAAGGCAGAAAACAGAGGCTATAGATTGAATATTTTTGCCTACATTTAAATATATGCATACTTTTTAATTCCCTAATTTAGACTATAATACTTCTTAGTTATCTGAAAGAATTAAAATATAACAAATCAATTAGCGAGAAATTAATACTAAATGTAAGTTTCACACTACATTCAGTGTGAAATTTAATGTGTAACTATATGGCACTTAATATATATATACCAGACACCGTTCTAAGTGCTTTACATGCACTAAACAATTAAACATCATACAGGTTCAGCATCCCAAATCTAAAAATCTAAATCTGAAATGCTCCTAAATCCAAAACTTTTTGAGCACTAACATACTGCTTAAAGGAAAAGTCACTGGAGCATTTCAGATTTCAGAGTTCGGGATTTGGGATACTCAACCAGTAAGTATAATGCAAATATTCCCAAATCTGTAAAAATCCAAAATCCAAAATACTTCTGATCTCAAGCATTTCAGATAAGGGATAGCTAAAGCGTTTATAAACCCAGTAGAGTAGGTAATATGATTATATCCACCTTATTCTCAAGAAAGCTGAGGCACAGAGATCTTAAGTACCATGCTTAAACAAATTCATTAATTCATAGCTAGGTAATGATGGAGTCTGGATTCCAACCTCAGCCATCCGGTTCTAGAATCCATGTTCTTCACCACTATGCTATGAATTACTTAAAGCTATGAGGCAAAAGAATTAACATGAAACATAAAACATATGAAACCTGAAATGCCAAATTTTATGACATGCTCATGTATATTTAGAATATTTTTTAGTATAAGTAAAATTATTCATATTTAGAATTGAATCAATTGTGCCCAAGTCAGAATTTATAAGCTTAAGGATTTTACTCTGGTCATCTAATTCACCTTGCATCTCTCATTGTGCCAAACTGTGTGACACAGCAGAGAAGCAATACATATCAAATGAATGAATGAAGAAAATGACAAATGAATGTTGTGATCCAATAAAAACAACAAAATATATAGAGAAAGACACCTTTGTTAATATTCAGCACAAAAAGAAGGCTACTTGTGACCACACTGATAATTTGTAGGCCCAAATGTTTAAGGAAAGACTCTACTTCATAGTTTGAGTACAGCTCTAGAAGGAGAAATAAGGGGAAGGAAAACTGACTTTAATTGTTTTTAAACATTAATTGTATATGTAATCACACTCTCCTGGCTTCAAAAGTCATGATTAATTATACAAAGAAAAGTTTCTTGTCCAAGTATTATACACACCAAAGCTCTTAAATACTGCACCTTTAGGTAAGTCCTGCCAAATATTGCCTTTAATAGTTCGAAACATTAGAAAGACAAGAGCTATAGTTGCTTAATTTTACAATTTCAGTTATGAGAATTATTAGAATTCTATCAACCTCAACATTTAAGATAATTATCAAGATTATAAGAACAAATATACATTAATAGTTTGTAGATAATATTACCCTACAAAAGAGAAATCATAACATTTGTGGGAGTCCTACATCAATACACAAGGAGAAAATCTTCACCACCTACTTGGAAAAGATCTTTAGAAACTGAATAGGCAGGGAAGATCAGATCAAGATAAAACCAAGTACCTGAGCCACCTCAGGGAATGAAACAGCTTAGATGAAACACCCTACACCATGAAGGATTTAGATTGAGGCTAGAATAAGTAAAGTGATCCCAGAGCATGCCAAGAGACTAAAGTCATGCTCAGAAACATGAAAAAAAAAAAAAAAAAAAAAAAAAAGAGAGAAATAAAGTAATAGATGGCAAGGAACTCAGAAGGTACACAATATTTGTTGACCTAAGTCAACCAAATGAAATCAGAAAGCTGAAGGGTAAGAGAAAACAAATTCACTTTAACAACAGGAACTTAAACATTATCATGAATAATGTTGATCCATACTCATCAAAGGCAGGTGCCCTCATGTTGGCAGGAGATGAAGTGTTAAGATGGATGTTCACCAAGGCACTGGTGAAAGTCAAGCTAGACTGCAAAACATAGAGGTATGTTGCAATCTTACTGGGGGAGAAAAAGCTAATGGTTGAGTGAACCAAGAGAAAGCACTCTGAAGACTGAAGATGTTTAGGGGAGAAAAAAAAAAAAAGGACTGCCCTCATCACTGGAAGAAGAGATGGAAGATTGACTACACTTACAACAGAATGGAGACCCAAAGATGGTAGGCGTAAGAAGGGTCGCCAGCGACGAAGACGGAGAGATGGACTGGTAGCTTTTGCAGGGCCTACATGGTTACGTTTGACCCAGGGCAGGGATGCATGGTGACACAATGATGAGGCCTTCGTTCTGCAGTGGCTAGAATGAGGCTGTGATGAGGATGGCGAGGAGGACTACATAATTAAAAAAGAGAATATTTTACTTAGACCACGTTACTGAGTGATCATTTATTCTTAAAAGCAACGTATGGTCATACTTGTATTTATATGGTCTAGTACTTTTAATAATCATAATCTAGCACAGGATCATGGAAGAATATTGGTTAAAAGTAGGTAAAATGGAAATATATAACCAAGTATCAGGTTATATGCCATAGATTCCCTAAGTGCACATGTGAAATATTTACATATCCTCATTTGCATAACACAGACTCATAGAGCTGAATATTTACTTAAAAGCCACTGAAGTGGAATAGTTACATCAAATTGTTTTTTAAAAGTAACATGCACACACAAACCATGGAATATGTACAAAACACACAAAGAAGAATGAGCAGAAGAAAACCACAGGGTGATAGGCCTTGGTAAAAAAGAATTCCTTACATTAGGGAAAAGCTTCAAGAGGGAAAAAGAACTTAAAAATACACACAGAAGAGTGAAATTAACTCCTCTGAAGCTAATGACCTAAATAAACAATCTTTCTAATTAGGCTAAGAAGTTAATAAAAAATATCATGGCCTATTAGTCATCTTTTAGTAAACAATAACATTAAAGTATGTATCACTTATTTTATGCCAGGTACTATTTCAGCACTTTACATACATCAATTCTTTTAATCTCACAGTAACCCATAAGATAGACACCACTACTACTGTTTTACAAATGAGGAATCAAAGCACAAATGGATTGGTTTAAGTAACACAACCAAGATCATGCTGCCAGCAAGTGGCAAACTGGGACTCAAACTCAAGTAATGAGCTTCCAGAGCCCAGTGATCTTACTCACTGTGCTACACAGGCTAAGTAGCCAAGACAAAGATGTTAATGCTAACTTATTAGGTCAGACCCTAACAAGCAGAGGAATAACTCTCATAAGGTTAGATATTCCGGACCATCTTTTTGAACACTACTGTGCCACAAATGCCGAACCTGGCCCAGAGTGTTCCACAAAATACACATGGGTAAAGTAACTAACTTACTGGTAATCCAAATGACTTTATAATCATGATCTTCAATTAATAACACCAGTACATAAAATAAAAAATTTAATTTAAAGGAGTATGACAAAATATATGACAAAACTGTAATTACTATAACCACGGTGAAAAAAATAAACAGAACAGTAAAGCAATTACTTGCTTAGTTATAATAGATTTCACTAACAATGACCTATATTCTTTAGGAATGTGAGGAGTTTTACTCTGAATGATCACTAAAATTCTTTTCAACTCTCGAAAATTTTATAATCCTACCTAGTACTTTCAATCAATGTAAACACAATACACAAACCTAAAACAAAGTTAGAATTTTGATGGGGCTTTCAAAAACATGTTTGTAAATACTTCAAGTGCTCATAATAATAAATCAATCAGGAATGCATAAATGAATCCTATGCTTGGCTCTATGTGGGTACAAAGGCATATATAATAGAGTCTGCTGTCACAGTGTAATAAGTTTGTGGCATTCGGTCTGATTACATTCAAATAAGAGAAAGAGAGGGAAGGAGAGAATAAGAGAATACGGAAGAATGAAAGAGAAAGAAAAATGGAGTAAAGGAAGAAAGGAGAGAGCTCTAATGAAGAGCAGAAAAAAATTGTTCTAAGAATCTGGGGAGGCAAAAATTACTAAGGCAGTTGTATAGTGAATGTATGAGGGGTAACAGGTGAAATGGAAAGGTATTTCTCTCAAAGAATTCAATGTGAGAAAAAAGGAAATAGAAACAAAGAGGACATGTTCAGAAGACTAGAGCATGAGGTGTGGGATTTGCTTTTACTCTTTCAGTTTAACAAGTCAGCCAGGTACTTTTTCATGGTGTTAGCAAAAGACATGAGACTCCTAGGACAGAGAAAAAGGATTTCATTACTCATAGCACAGTAAGGAGCCCAGTTATCAGTATGTTTGTACCAATTCATATGAGTACAACAGACGGATCAGGATAGATGGCCGCCACAGCAGGCTGCATTACAAGGGAGAAACATTGAACTTGGGGAAAGCATTGTTTTACAGCAAGCAGTGAGCAAACCTGCTCTTTGTCATGGAGGAAAACATACTTCACACCTCATCCCTTAGGCTGCTTACTATCAAACACATCTGAGAAACGTGTTTTCTAATTTCAAGTGTAATGGCCCTCTCTTCTGCTGCCATTTTTGAAGACTCTTTCTGAAAACTTTTTTTTGGGGGTGTGTGAATATTTTCAAATTTACAAGGAGTTACAAAAACAAAAATAGTACAGAGAATATCCAAATTTGTCTATGATAATCTACCTACATTTGCTTTACCATCTCTACTTCCATTCTCTTCCTCTCTCTACATAATTGTTTTTCATTTGAGAGTAAGTTATATACATCGTGGCCCTACTCTCTCTAAATACTTCAGTATTTCCTATGGCTAAGGAATTCTGTTACATTACCATCAGTGCAATTACCAATCACCCTCAAAATTGTATACTGATAAAATGCTTTTCTTTAAACTCTCATCTTATTTTGTTTAGATGATCTAGTCATCAACTTTATCACATTTCTCCCCAGGATCTAACTACAGCAGCTATTTACTTGTCATGTTTCCTTAGGATCCTTTAACTTGGAACATTTCCAACAGGTTTTTGTCTTTTATTTCATTTTAAATACTGTCCTTTCCCCATTTTTTTAACAAAACGTTTTCTGTGTAAAAAGTCATGCTCTCTGCTAAGAGAAACAATTTTATTTCTTACTTTCTAACTCATATTTTTAGCAAACTGATAATCTTTCTTCCAATTTGTGTTTACAATTAGACCATTTACATTTCATTAATTTCATGTAATTTTTGACCTGACTGTACTAAAATTTATTATACTGCCAGTTCTATCTTTTCCCATCTGCTCATTTGTTCCTTGTTTCTTGGAATATTTTTATGATTCTATCTGTACCATGGACTTTTTGTTTATACTTTCTAAGTTTTTTCAGTAACTGCCTTAGGATTTATAACATATATCTTCAATCACAGTGTACTTTCAAATAACATTATACCATTTCATATGTTGTATAAGAACCTCAAAGCAATATTATCACAATTTCTTTTTGCGCTATCATAAATTTTATATATATGCTATAAATTTAAAGCACGTGGTTGCTGTTTTATTAGACAGTCAAGGATCTTTTAGAGCAACACAAAATAATAAAATTCATTTTATATTTACCTTCATTTGTTCCATTTCCAGCACTCCTAATTCTTTGTGTACATCCAAGTTCCTGTCTGGCATTGGACTGCTTCAACATGGAGAAATTCCTTTATGTTTCTTGTAAAGGAGGTAAGTTGGTAATAAATTCTCTCAGTTTTTGTTTGCCTCAAAGTTTTAATTTTTTTCTTCATTTTTGAAAAATATTTTGTTCTATTTTAACACTTAACACTTGAAAACTACCACTCCGTTGTCTTCAGACTTACATAATTTTGAATAAGAAGTCTGCTGGCTGTAACTCTTAACTTTGTTCCTATGTATCTCCTGGGTCTTTTTCCCTCTGGCTGCCTTGATCATTTCCTATTTATCTTTATTTTTCAGTAGCTTAAATTTTACTTCTCTTGATTATCTGTGTGTGTGTTTGTACTTTTTGGAGGGTAGGGATATTTATGCTATCTAGTGCCTCTGAAGCTATCTATGGTTTAGTTATTTCTGGAAAATAGTTGCCCATTAACTCTAAAAACGTATTTCTCATGTCCATCTACCCTGATTTTATTCCCACCACTTCTATTTTTTTCTTTCTGGGATTGCACTTTTAAGTATTAGAGCATTTGAAATTACCCCACACCACTTGGATGTTGTTTTGGGGTTTTTTTCCTTCATTGTTTTTCTTTCTGTGGGTAAGTTTGGATAATTTCTAGTGAATTATCCTCAGGTTCACTGATTCTTTTCTCAACTTCGTGGCATCTACTGGTGAACCTACTAATGGCATTTGTTGACTCTAGTACCAAATTTTTTATTACCAGCATTTCCATTTGATTCTTTCTTATAGCTTCCAATTCTGCTGATCTGCTCCATCTGGTAGTGCATGTTTTCCACCTTTTCACTTGAGCCTGGTCTGATAGACTGATATCTGCAGTGTACCTGAGTCTGGTTCTATCGATACTTTTTATCTCAATGGTAAATTCCCATATTTCTCATTTTCTTATTATCTCAATTTTTGGTTACTTTTTCTCTACTTGTATAGGCAGCAAAAGACTGAGATAAATGATATATATGCCTGAGAATGGGCATGTCTCTTCTTCTGGTTAGGAATTTAGCATGTGGGGGTCAGTCAATATAGTCACCCTCAGCTATGGTTACCCTCAGCACATCATTGGCATTACCTTATGTTTAGGGTGGAAACTGGTTTTGTTGAATGTTTTCTTTTTCAATGCTCTTTTCCAGCTCAGTTCTAGGCTTTCGTTTAGAGCTCACACCTCAGAGAAAGTCTCTCTTCATGTTAGTGACTTATGCCCACACTTCTGACTTTTGTCTATTGGTGCTTGATAGTCTAATGGCAGGGAGGCATATTTTGTTATTCTGTTCAGCCCCTCTCACTGATAGGTCCTTTGCCCCTGGATATCCAGGACAAGGCTTTCTCTAGTGGGAGGAGATCTCATAGGAGTTTCCTGCCCCTTCCCCAAAGGGGTAGTTTTTATCCATGCCCTTCCCCTAGGGAGGGTTTTCTATCCAAGGATCTTTAGTCTTTGTTCTAAAGGGGAGAAGAATCCAAGCTTAGTACCTTTCCCACAGGGGTAACTGCTCTCCTCCTCTCGGCCTGCACTTAAGGATTCTCTCCCACATTGTCCCTAATCCATCTCATAAGCATCCCATGAATTCTGTGGAGATTGAACATGAGCTCTCTTCTTCTTTCAGGGCTGCTTACAGAAATTTTGTAGTCTCAAGTTAGTCTACACTTGGCCTTTAGCAGTTTGTTAAAACTTTTAGGTATTCTGCTTTTTACAAAAAGGGATCAGACTCTTTATAGTGCTTTTTTCATTACCCATAAATATTACACTTCTATCCATCTCAATAAGTATATCTCTACATCAATTTTCATGGCACTTTATTTCTCCTTAAATAGATGTACTATTAATAAATAACTGTACCCTAAGATTGTTTATAGTTTTTCATCAATTATAAACTATGCTTATCAGTCTATAGTAAAGGTACCTTAACTAACATCAAGCGGTTACTACTGTGTACAAGGTGTTCTAAACTAGGAGTGTCCAACCTGCAGCTCATGGGCTCCATGCTGATTTTGTGAGGGCATTTTTTGCTTATCTGTGGTGTTGGCTATCACAAAAAATATGCATACATCTTTTTTTTTTTTTTTTTCTAATTAGCTTCCTTGGGTTTGTGTATTGGGTTGCCTAAGACAATTCATTCCTCCAACATAACAGCAGAGAAAGAAAAATGGCTCAACACCCACGTAAACTATAGATCCTCACAATAATCCTATAAGGTACAAATTATGATCACTCCTATTTTAAAGATGAAGCATACTTTTTCCTTAAACATTATCAGATTATCTATAGATGATCATATCCTTCTTTCTAATCATCATGTTTTCCAATATTAACTTACAAAACAGAGAAAGAAATAAGACAGAATGATGGGTTCAAAATTATAGCTTGTCAAATGAGTTCCATACATTAAGTTTCATGTGAGTGTGTGTATTCTTCACACTAAACCCACACAATTCACACAGTCCCCATCCACTTGAACAGTTTCTAAAGATAATTCGTAATATAGACATAGCACTGTATGTCATACATACAATAGAACCTCTGTAAGTTGATCACCCAAAAGACTATAACAAACTGGTCAACACATAGAGGTGGTCAGCATA
Source organism: Loris lydekkerianus (assembly GCA_963574355.1). Classification (NCBI taxonomy): domain Eukaryota; kingdom Metazoa; phylum Chordata; class Mammalia; order Primates; family Lorisidae; genus Loris; species Loris lydekkerianus. The sequence goes on from CAUYPK010142775.1 coordinate 8,952, forward strand.
AGGAACTAGGCCTACTGTACTGACATATCCATGTGGCACATGTCTAGTCTATGAAACTTAGGTCAACTTAAGGAGGATGTCAATGTAGGGAGACGGTCAACTATGGAGGTTCTTACTGTATTTTCAATTCCAAAGAATGTTCACTATTCAGAACAAGACTTTCAAGTAATATCATTCAAACAGATGGAAAGACATTGAAACAAGGCATTCTATTAATGATCTTTAAATTCCTAGGCTTTCCTCCTAGACTTACAAAGATTAAAAAGACACAAATACCAACTTTTAAATCTTTATTATTTTAGCTGTCAGTGCAATTGCTTAAGTAACCTAATTTAAGCTAGCCCTGCCTTCAAATATGAAAATTTAAATGGTAAAATAAATTTTGAGCTACCAGCTGACTTTTTACATTGTCTACCATACTAACTGGAAAAGAATAAGTATCTACATTTTATTTTTGAGTATTTCAGAAGAGTTTTAATAGTGAGCTCACTTTTCAGAAAATCTGAATAATTCACTTCCTCAGTTTTTTGGTTCTAGTGAGAACTCAAAATCACTAAGTTATCTATTTCCTTAAAACTATTAATAACATCAATGTCTGCCTGAACGTTAACAGTGAACCTGGCCTCCTCACCCTCTGCTGACTGTGTGGGTATTACAGTGGTATAATTTCACTTCACACTCACCACTTTACATGCAATATAAACCTCTTTATTTATAGTTCTGAGAAACCTAGACTAGGCTTTTCAGAAACTCCAACATTTTTAAAAAGCAGATTTAATATTTCACTCTTTAGAAAGAACACTAAGAAATTTAATAATTGTTCATGAAGGAATTAAAAAAATTAAGATTTTTTTATGCATTCTCTCTTAAATCCTCTCAGTTTTATACTAACACACACATACACAGAATGAGCTATATGGAGAGAGCCCATAAGCATGACTGTGTGGTTTCTTTCTTCTTCTTTTTTTTTTTTTTGGCAGTTTTGGCTGGGGCGGGTTTGAACCTACCACTCCTGGTATATGGGGCCGACACCCTACTCCTTGAGCCATAGGCACCGCCCGGTTTCTTTCTTAAATATTCAGAAGCATAAGGACTTAGCTGATTTGCCCACAACCACATAACCAGTGACTGGGAAAGCCAGAGGCAGTGTTTTCCATTATACAAAGTCACCCGCTCATCAAATGTCAATAATTTAACTGATTCACAGAGATACATTTATTCCTATTTCTGTGTGCATTTCCTGAACAGAATTGAAATCTGTCTTGTAGGTGTCAAACTTATTAACTAGTTCAAGAAATTTTTTAAAAAATTACTTTTCTTTCACAGTTAATATGCATGTACTTTTTATATGAAAAACTGCAGAAATTACTTTTTAAAATGTTTAATAAAAACTGAAGTATCACAGGTGTTGTAAAGACTAAAAAGAAATGATCTAGACTTTTTTTAAAAAAGGAAGCAGAAGGTCTGCCTAAAAATATAGTAGAACCTCCACAGTTGACCACATCCTTACATTGACCATCTCCTTTAGTTGACCTAATTTTCACAGACTGGATGTGTACTAAATGTCATTATCAGTATAGCAGACCTAGTTACTTATATTGACCATCTCTAGTGTTAACCACTTGGTTACAGTCCTTTGGGTGGTTATACTACCCTTCCCTATTAAGAGATCAAGAGTTTATAGCCCAGGAGCAGTGGCTCACGCCTATAATCCTAGCACTCTGGCAGGCTGAGGCAGGTGGATTGCTTGAGCTCACAAGTTCAAAACCAGCCCAAGTCACAGCAAGACCTCATCTCTAAAAACAGCCAGGTGTTGTGGCGAGCACCTGCAGTCCCAGGTACTCAGGAAATTGAGGCAAGAGAATTGCTTGAGCCCAAGAGTTTGAGATTGCTGTGAGCTTTGACACTATGGCACTTTATATAGGGTGACAAAATGAGACTCTTGTCTCAAAAAAAAAAAAATAATAATAAATAAATAAATAAAGTGTTTGATAGGTTATCATAAGTGCTTAAATCTACATTATTCTAAAATACTAAAATAAAGTATGCAGATTTAGGTTTACACCCAAAGCATTTTCTCACTTAAACTGACATCAAAGAAAAATATCTCTATAACGATGTAATTTTCTGAACATGTAGGAATCATTAGTTGGGAGATACTTAAGATAATTACTGTTTTACCGACTACAACTAACATAATTACCAAGAAACTATAGGTAAGTTTTCATGTTTAATAGAAGAAAAAAAACCTGACTATTGTAAAACTGACTTAGATGTAAGGGCAATAAAGAGCAAAGTGTTCAGTACAACTCTGGTCACTTGTAGTTGATTTTTTATTTAAATTATTAGCTGTGTACAACCTTGCTTTTAGGACAAAAATAAAATTTAATTTACAAAAATTTTATAATGTATTTTTTAAAGTTATTATGTGTACCTACCACTTGCATACCTTTGATGGGCACATGTGATGTTTTGATATAGGCGTACAAGGTGAATTAATCAAATCAGGGTATTTGGGGTATCTACAGCCTCAGGCATTTATCATTTCTTTGTGTTAGGAACATTCCAATTCCAGTCTTTCAATTATTTGAAAGTATACCCTAACTTACTCTTGATTATAGTCACTTTGTTGTGCTATCAAATATTGCTTATTTTTTGTACCAATTAACCATTCCCCCTTTGTCCCCACAATTACTACCTTTCCCAGCCTTATTCTACTTTCTGTCTCCATGAGATCAACTGATTTTAATATTTAGCTCCCATACCACTTCTCAGCCTTTTGCCTAAGATCAAGTGTAATATTTAGCTCCCACATAAGAGTAAGATGAGAATATATGAAATCTGTCTTTCTATGCTTAGGTTGTTTCACTTATGTCTTCCAGTTCCACGTATGTTGTTGTAAAAGACAAGACTTCATTTTTTCTGTGGCTATTTAATATTCTGTTGTGTGTATGTACCACAATTTATCCATTCATCCACTGATGAACACTTATGTTGATTCTAAATCTTGGCTATTCTGAATAGTACTGCAATAAATATGGGAGTGCCGATATTTTTTGGATGTATTAATCTCCTTTCCTTTGGATATATACCAGGCAGTGGAATTGTTGGGTCATTTGGTAGTTTGCTTTTTAGATTTTTGAAGAACCTCCATACTGTTCTCCACAATTGTTGCACTAATTTACATTCCGACCCAACAGTGTACAAGGGTTCTGTTTTCTCCACTTCTTTGCCAACATTTGTTATTGCCGGTATCACTTTGATGAAAGCTATTTTAACTGGGGTGAGATGATATCTCCTTGTAGTTTTAATTTGCGTTTCTCTGATGACTAATGATGTTGAGAATTTTTTCATATCCCTGTTGGCCATTTGTATGTTTTCTTTTGAGCAATGTCTATTCTGATCCTTTGCCCATTTTTGATTGGATTATTTGATCTTTTTCCATTGAGTTATTATTCTCCTCACATATTCTACTTGCTCATTAATCCCTCGTCAGATGGGTAGTTTGGAAATATTTTCTCCCATTCTGTGGGTTGTTTGCTTCCTTCGCTATGCAGAAGCATTTTAGCTTCTGTTGTTGGGGTATTACTCATTGCTATTACCAATGTCCTGAAGCATCTCACCAATGTTTTCTTTAACGAGTTTCATAGCCGCACGTCTTAGATTTAAGTCTTTCATCCATTTTGATTTATGTTTGTACATCATTCTTCTGCACATAAATATCCAGTTTTCTCAGCACCATTTATTGAAGAGACTGTCCTTTTCCCATGATATGTTCTTGGTATCTCTGTGAAAGATAAACTTACTACGTATGTACAGGTTTATTTCTAGACTCTAGTCTGCTGCATTGGTCTATGTGTCTGTCTTTATGCCAGCACTATGCTGTCTGGGTCACCACAGCTTATACAGTAAAATTTGAAGTCAGATAATGTCATTCTTTCAGTTTTATTCTTTTTGCTCAAGTCTTTTGAGGTTCCATATAAATTTTAGGATTTTTTTTTTAACTTCATTTACTTTTACCTATTTCAAAATGTGACAAAAAGAAACTGTAAAGTTTGTAATGAAACTTGGAAAAATTTATTTTCCCATTAAAAAAATGGAACATTTCATGAATCTGCATGTCATCTTTGCCCAAGGGCCATACTAATCTTCTCTGGATCATTCTGACTTTAGTCTACGTGCTGCTAAAGCAAGTAATAGGATTTTTTTTTTAATTTCTGAGAGGAATGTCATTGTTATTTTGATAGGAAGTATACCAAATATTAATTCTTCCAATCCATGAGCATAGAAAATCTTTCTATTTTTTTATGCCCGCTTCAATTTCTTTCATCAATGTTTTATAGTTTTCATTAGAGAGATCTTTTCGCTTTTGATTAAATTTATTCATAGGTATTTTATTTTATTTGTAGCTACTATAAATGGGATTATTTTCTTGGTTTATTTTCCAGATTGTTTACTACTGGCATACAGAGAACAATGTATACTACCAAAGTAGAAATGGGGATAAAATATAACTTTTATTTTTTAAAGAATTTTAGTTTCTTATTACATGACTATTATAAATCATGATTCCTTTTAGCAAACTGTTGATAAAATATGTTTGGTTATATAGATTTAATAATTATTTCCTGACTGTGACATATCCTTTAAGACTTCAGAAATACCATTAAGCCCAAAAAATGACACATGAAAGGATAAAAGACGAGGAAATTCTTTAGGGCTGTCAAATGCTATGAAAAAAAGATTATAAAGATATGTGCATGGACGTATAAAAACATGGGTGTGCACATGCATGAAAACGTGCAAACATATAAAACTTTTAAGTGTTTAAAATCAAAATTATAAATTCATTCTAAATGGATTTTGTAGGTTTTGAATAAAGTTCAGTATAATACATTGGATTATAGTAAATCTGAAGTTCAAATTTAAAATAAGAAAGTAAAACCAAATTCATGCAAAAGATGCAAACTTTTCCTACACAGTATCCATGTTCAGTTGGCAAAGAAGTCAAAGTCAAATATGGGCTAGATATCAAAATACACAAAATACCACGACATCATCCACGGAAAATCTGGATATTGGCAAGTTTCTTCATTTTGCTCACCTAATAAATCAAGATGCCCACAGACGTCAAGATATTCTTAAGAGACTTTTTTCCCTACTGGTTTAACAATTAGGTTTTTCGCTTCATAGAATTCTCTACATTAGAAATCTCTATTAATATAATGATTTACATTTTCTTGACTTAAGAGCACAAGACTACTCACTAGCTCTATGACCTTAAACATGATAGTGACTTCTTAGTTTTCCCATCTAACAAGATCTACAATGACCTGTATCTATACATGTTACAGTAAACTCAAGCTTACCACAGTAAGCTCTTCAAACTAATTCCCAGAAATTCTTTTCTTTACAATTTGAGAGTAGATACAAATAAAGTTTTCATTCATTGCAGTAAAAAGAATTCTTAAATCCTAACATTACCATCTGTTCTGTAAAGTTGTGACTTAAAACAAAACTAATAGAAAACCTCACCACCCCCAAATAAAACCTTAACTCTATTTTTATTACTAAAGATATTTTTAGACAGTGGAGTTACACCTACTCAGATATGAAAGGGTAAACTGATGAGTTTGGTCAAAAATTTGTCCTCTAAAATGAGCAATAGTTTAATACCTCTATTTCTACAGCCCTAAAAATAAAAAAGAAGACAGAAATGTGAGAGAGGAAAGAGAGGGAAAGGGAAGGGGGACAGAGAAAGAAGGGAAAGAAAAGAAGAACATAGGGAACGACAGGAAGGGGAAGGTTAAGGCCTGTTTCAGGACATGATAGGCAGAAGAAACAAAAATATGTAAGAAGCTAGGAGTCCCAGAGAATTCCTCAGTTTTAAGAATGGAATAAAATAAAGTGGTCCCAAAAAAGGTTTATCTTCACTCAAGTTGGAATAAAGAAAGTAGGGTATGGAAGACAAAGGGAAAAAAAGAAAAATAAAGAAATACAGTTTTAGACTTCTTGACAAAATTGGACTATACAGCTTAAACTGCATGATACTTTTCATCAGAGTTCCTTGTCCTGACTGTTTCCATCTTACTCTTCCAAGATAATCGGAAACTTAAATTTTATATTATATAAAAACTAAGTTTCTTCCTAATAGCTTCAGTTTCTATTGAAGTGAAGAAAAGAAGGGAAAAAAATCCAAAAGAAGAGAAATAAGCAAGCACCTAAATTTAACATGTATGTAAATCATTTTTGGCTTCTGGGAATGATTTCCCTTAGTTCCTTTTAATCCCAGCACAATATATATAACCAAAAAACATACATCAGAGTAAAATGAAGCCATGTAACTATACTTATGCATCTTACAAAGTTGAAAGTTTAAACTATTTACCTCCTTGACTATCGGTACAGGCTCAGACAAAAAAGCCAACAAGATTCTAAGAGGATTTTCTTAAATTTAAAACATAGATGCACACCCACAATGTACATATTCATGATCACATATTTGAAATCAGAAGTAATCCGCTGCTGACCCAGTGATCACATAAACCTTCCTGTATAGGTCAACAACTGCAATCAAAATAGATTACATATTTCACTGTAAATCAATAATTATATTTCACGATTTATAATCACTTCATCTCACTTCATAAACTTTTACTACAGAAAGAGCTTTGAAGTATAAGTAGCAATCAAACATATTACCCTCAATAAATGAGCAAAAATTTAGAAACAGAACTCAATCCTGGTAAGGGCTTTTTTTGAAGTTGTTGTCACCACTGAAGTAAAAGATGTCTGAAGACACAAACTATGTAGTACTCATCTTTATACATAAAATTCCTAGCACAATGTCTAATATAGTAGATGTTCAAATGGGTTATGTGATTCATCAAATGAAAGGTGATGGATCAAATTGTTCTAGTATGGAACAAGAACAATAAAAATGTTCATCACTTTGACTCATAATTCCATTTACAAGAAACCATCTTAGAGAAAAAGACCTGAATAAATACTTGGATAAACAAGGATATTCAATGAAGTTACATTTTTAACTTGAAAAACAGAAAATAATCTCAACATTAAAAGTTAAGGAAATAGAAAGTAAGTTATGGTTCACACATATAATAATATAGTCACAATGAATTATTTATGAAAAGAGTTTGATGAAACAAAAAAACACTGAAAAGAATATGTTAAGAAAAAACTCCCACAAAATTCCTTAATCCCAACAGGTTTTTAAGTGCGCTAAAAAAGATAGTACATATACATAAATGCTAAAAGTGTTTTTTGCTATTTTTCCATACTGGCATATATGTTTGTTTAAAAATGTAAACAAAAACAATAATGCTTTGTTATTTCTGTTATTTTTCATTATTACTATTAATTAACATAGAGGGTTCTGGGCAGTAAAATAAACTTATTCTTTTTGTAAAAATTAAACAATACGCCATCATGAGAACTCTGCTCATATCTGGGATGGCTCCTAGATTAATATGGATAAATCATAAACTTTGAAAATTACTTATTAGTTAAGTATCAAAGAAATAAAAGCAGCATCTGAAGGCAAATACCCTTTGGATTTTTCTTTCATGCTTTCACATCTGACTTACAGACTCTTTCCATTATTGCATCACTGATATTTGTTCACAATATAAAAAAACACATTATTAGGATCTTCTCTGAACAGAAAAGCCTTAAAAGAAGGAGCTCTTTCAATCTGCTAGACACTTTAGTGGAATTCCAGGTCATATTAACTTAGAACTTCCTACCAATCTATTGTACAGTAATTCTGAAAGAATTTAGTTGGAATGGGTATAGTCATCTCTTGGTATCTGTTGGGGATAAGTTTAAGGACCCTATCTAGATACCAAAATACACACACACTCAAGTTCTTTGTATAAAACAATATAGTATTTACAAATAACTTAAGTACATACATCCTCCCACACATACATCCTGCTCTATATTTTAAATCATATCTAGATTACTCATAATACCTAATATAATGCAGATGCTATCTAAATGGTTGTTATCCTGTATTGTTTAGGAAATAATGACAAGGAAAAACCACCTTTTTTTCCTCAAGTAATTTTGACCCATAGTTGATTAAATCTATGAATGTAGAATCTATGAATATATAGGGCTGTCTGTACACACTCAACACAAACTAAATTAATTTCAAAATCAGCGATTATTTTCCCACCAAAACATTCAACTACATTTAGTGTTGGGCCATACATTATCATAACATACATGTGACCTACAACTAGCTGACAGAAAGCTTACCTCTCTTATTTTATTATTAATTTTTCTAACATAGCACTTCTGAATCAAATCATGAAACCACTCAGGAGCAGCAGAAAAGCTATCCCTTTACTATTTCTCAATCTGTTTCCTAGCCTAAACTAAGATATAAATCATCACTTCAGACTAATACAAAGTCCTCTTAATAGATCTGCTACAAAATCAGCATGCCAAACTTTTATTGCAAATGAGTGTTTGGGGGTAGGAGCGAAGACAGAGGAACCACAACTGGACTCTGTAGCCAAACTTCCTGGGCTCAAATTCTGGCTCTACCACTTAGCAGGTATGTGGCCTCAGAGCAAGGAGCTAAACCTTTCTGTGCCTCCATCTGTTAAAAGAGACAATGGTAATAACTCAGAGTGGCTATAGGAATTAAATGACTTGTATTACACAATGCCAAATTTCTGTAGCATTATTAAAGAGATGCAAATCCAATAGCATTATTTTATTCTAACTAGAATAGACTACAAAATGTGGTTGTGGCAAGTGGAAAAATCAAAAGAAAAAAATAACTCTTTCACTCCACCACTAGTAATTTAACTTCCTCATCATTTCCTCACATCCCATTGTTGCTCTTTCATCTTTGTCATCTGAAGTGGAAAATGAAAGCATAAGTTAATAAACCTAAGTAAAGTGCAGTTATTGTCCAAATTTCTGAATTAGTCAACATCTATCAGGAAATCATATTGAGATGGCTAGGTGAGGGAAAACATAAGTAAACAATTACAGCAGCACACTACAGCCAATCTTCTGAAAAGACTATTGTCTTTTGGTGGCTCAACTTATTGATTTCTCCTTCAGTCTACAAATCCCAGCATGTAATAAGGTGCCTGCCTACTCCATTCCCATGAAAATGCTCTGACAGATAGTCCCATTGATGTCAGCAGTGAATGACATTGCTACAGCACTTCCTCTACCAACTCCTTTAACACTCACACACCCCCAGGGTTTATTGTTGTTTGACCACCCCCCCCCCCATTGAATTCTCAAAGTTCTAACTACTACCCAAATACAAAGACTCCAAACATCTCATGTGAGCGTTAGACTCCTATTCAGATAACCCAAAAAACTCAACTTAAACTCAATATGCTAAAAATTAAGCACACCACCTTTGGTGGCTCTCCGTGTATAAAATCCAAGCTCTCCCCTTAACTTGGCTTCACCCTATTTCTTCAGCTTTTTCTTTTGCCATTCCTTCAGATTCACTCTTCTGAATGCCTAATAATATGCAATTACTACCTAATATTTATTGAAAGCCATGAAATGCCAGGCATTATTTAAAGCAATTTATATGATTATCTCATTCATCTTCACAGCAATCCCATAAGGTAGATGCTGTTATCTCCATCTTACACAGAGGAAAAATATCTTGCCTAATCTCATAAGCAGTGGAATCACCATGCAAACCTATATCCTGTCATCTTACCTTTATACTATGTACTATCTTATAAATGCCTGTATATGTCCAGCATTGTCCTGAGGATTCAAAGTAAACAGGACAAAGACTATACCCCCATTGGGCTTATATTCTAGTAATTGAGCAGAATAATCAAATAAACAAAAGGAAGAAAAAACTTTATTATAAATTATGTAAAAGTAACAGGGAGAAAATAAACAGAATTTTATGATAGAAAATAAGGCAGGAGGATCTACTCAACAATGAGTTAAGAAATCTTCTCTGAAAAATGACTTTTAGGGTGAGACCTGAAAGATAAGCAGGTGCCAAAAAAGGAAGGGTACACCCAGTAGGGTGGAGGGTCATCATAAATCCCCCCAAGATTCATATGTCTTAACCTACAGTGTGACTGCTAAATTAGGTGGTACAGATAGGGCCCTAATCTGCTAGAAATGTGTCCTTGTAAGAGAAGAAATACAGATTGATCGAATTCTTTCCTCATGTACACACACAGAGAAAAGGCCATGTGAGGACACAGCGAGAGGCAATTGTCCACAAGCCAGGAAGAGACCTGTCACTAGAAACTGACCTTGGTGGCACCTTCATCTTGAACTTCTAGCTTCCAGAACGTTGAGAACATAAATTTCTGTTGTTTAAGCCACTCAGTCTCTTAAATTTCTTTTATTTAAGCCACCTAGTTTGTTATGATAGCCCAAGCAGACTAACATGGGCAGGAAAGACAAAGGTTATTTTCTAGAAACTGACCAAAAAAATCAGTAGGCTGGAATATGGAGAGCAATGAAGATAATGATATGTCAAAAACTTAAAGCCCATGGAGGGTAGATGAATCTCAAATTAGATGATCAGAAAAACAGTCCCTGGTGCAGGGGTTTTAAGCTGGTTGACAAGTGAATTTGGAAACGTATGGCGTTGGTTTTTGTTCTCTCAGTGACTGGGAATCACTAACATGGTGACTAGAGGACACTATATTCTACCCCATAATGCACAAAACAGTCCCATACAACAAAGAATTAAACCCCTTCCAAAATGTTAACAATGTCCTATTCAGGAACAATGGATATGTTTTTATTTACTCAGGGGTCTGATGAAAACTAAGATTTGGCCTTTTTTGTTGTTCTTACATTACCAAGGATAGATCTGAGCTAATTCCAGCAAATCAGTATGTTGTATTGTGCAAAGAATGGTGTTGGATAAATGAAGCACAGGGAAGAATCAGATACCAAGTCTAGGCCTAACAGCCATAGTAAGGGAGGTGCAACAACATATTTCTTCAAACTAAGGAATCATCAGTTATAAGAAGCATGCTTTTATGAAATTACTAAGAAGGGAATAACACCAAGTAAACTACTACGACACCAATTGTAAGATGCATTCTAATTTCAGAATTTCTAAAAATGTGAAAATATATACATCTTAAATAAATAAAAAATATCTTTAAAAATAGCTAAAATGCAAAGAGAAAGGATAAAATAGATCTGGGCAGGATAACATGGACTGCTTCATGCTGAAGGTCATATTTAAGCTGAGTCTTAAAGGACAAGTAGAAGTAGAGATTAAAGGACAAAATATTTTCAGAAAGAAGGTGCTGCAAGAATTAAAGAAGATCAAAAATAAAATAAGGAATGTCTAGAGAAAAATATTTAAAGAGAAACACTTCAAAAGTTAGAAAGACAAGGATTAGGGAAACCTTCAATGCCTTTAAGCTAAAGATTCTGAAATTGATTGCATAGGCTTGAGGAATGATTCTCAAACATTTTTGTTTCACACTAATAACTTTCTGGGCTAGAATATACACCCAAAAATATGGCTTTCTCTAACAGTGATTTTCCTCTGAGAGATGAGAAAGAAGCAGGAAAGGTTAATTCTTATGGAAGTACAGAAAGGTGGACAATTAAGTTCTCCAACTAGTCCTAGAAAAATTGCTATACATCTCATTGCTGAGTATCACTATAGTCAACTTTGAACCAAGTACTCCCCTCGGGAAGCTAAGCTTTGATTGCCAGCATCTATTCCACCCTTTACAGCAATTTTGGAACTCTTTTTCTGGAATGGCCATCAGAGTTGTTATCATACAAGGTCTGACAATCAAGTTCAGGAACTCATCCTATTGATTGAAAAAGTGCTACATTCCTCAGTGCTGATTATCACTAGACTCACCTCTGAAGTACTCCAATTTGGAAGCTATGCACTGAACCAGCATCTAGTCTACTCTTCAAAGTACTTTTTCTAGGATGAGTTTGTGAACTTAATTGTCTGACCTAGCCATCATCTAGTCCACTCTTCAAAGTACTTTTTCTAGCATGAGTTTGTGAACTTAATTGTCTGACCTCATACAACAGGAGTGGTCTGATAACCATTCTAGAAAAAGAGTTCCAAAACTGGTCTGAAGGATAGACTAGGCACTGGCATCAGTACCTAGCTTCCAAAGGAGAGTCCTTTGAAGGTGACCCTAGTAATACTCAGCAGTGAGGTATGTGGCACTTTTTCTAGGATAAGTTCACGAACGTAATTGTCCAAACTTGTACAGTAGTTTGAAAAAGGCATCTATAAAATTCTAACTTCTATCTCCATTTCATCTTAACAATCACTGCTATATGTAGGAAACCCTAGAAAAATCTGAGTAGCCAACTGATTCAAGTACATTTCAGGAAAGGTAATCCAGCAGAATTGTGTAAAAAATGAATGAGAATTAGAATAAAGATGAAGAATCTGAATAAGAATCTGATGTCCCAAATAAGAAGTTAAACAAATTTGTATTAGATTAGTTATAGTGGGGAAAATGTATAGTAGAAACAGAAAAAATAAAGGGAAGAAGAAGTTTAAGACACAGATAAAAAGCTCAAGCAAAGACAAGTGCCTTCTAAAATTCTTGTATGATAGGTCATTCAGACAATGTCCAACAGGCATTTAAGGCTGGAAAGAAAGAGCGAATTTAAGTCTGGAAAAAGAGGTGTGAACATCACCTAAAAAGAAATTTCAGTTAAAGCCATAATTTAGAATAAGTTCCTAAAAGGAGGCAAAGAAGATATTACAAAAGTGTTTTTTGAAGTAAATATTAAGTGTATTAAAGCGCTTAATTGTTTTATTACAAGTAACTGTTTCTAGATCTTAGAATCTTATCCTATCCTCCTCATTAATTTTAATACTATAAATGTGCAAACAAAAAAATAAAGCATAGTGAAGATTAAGAATATGCTCAAGACCACATGCAGTGGCTCACGCCGATAATCCCAGCACTCTGGGAGACTGAGGCAGGTGGATCACTTGAGCTCAGAAGTTTGAGACAAGCCTGTCCAAGAGCGAGACCCCATCTCTAAAAATTAGCTGGGCATTGTGCTGGGTGTCTGTAGTCCAAGCTACTCAGGAAGCAGAAGCAAGAGGATCTCTTGAGCCCAAGAGTTTGAGGTTGCTGTGAGCTATGATGCCACAGCACTCTATCAAGGATGACAAAGTGAGACTGTCTCAAAAAGAAAAAAAAAAAAAAAATGCTCAAGATCATAGAAAGCAATACACAAAAACAGAGCATTTCATTAATTTCCAATCTGGTGTTAAAGACATTTAGATACACCACTTAGAGATGTGTGTATGCATAAATTTAAGGCAAGAACAATACTCCACACCTTGTAAAGCAGCACCTCAGAGAAACAATAAGGTCTAAGTATAGGGAGAATCGTTTCAATTCCTAAATGGTTTCAGTATAAACATTAACACTTAGTTCAATCTAAGAATATTTACAGTTATTTCATAATATCAACTGATTTCTACTTAAAACACTTTTTTGAAGATAGCATGAATATTTAAAATAAATATTTTAAAAACAGGTATTTTTCCTGTATAAAGGCAATGTCATCTCACACACAAAAACCTGTGGTTTCAGGCCAGGTGCGGTGGCTCACTCCTGTAATCGCAGCACTTTGGCAGGCCAAGGCGGGTGGATTGCCTGAGCTCACAGGTTCAAGACCAGCCTAAGCAAGAGCAAGACCCCATCTCTAAAAAAAACAGACGGGCACTGTGGTGGGTGTCTGTAGTTTTAGCTACTTGGGAGGCTGAGGCAAGAGAATCACCTGAGTCTAAGAGTTGGAGGTTACTGTGAGCTATGGACACCACAGCACTCTACCAAGGGGGACAAAATGAGACTGTCTCAAAAAAAAAAAAAAGAAACCTGTGGTTTCAACTCACACATGGAATAAAAAAGAAGAAAATCTGTCATTCCCTGGTATTAACACTTATATGTTCTATAAACACATCAAATGTGTTTCGTTTTGACTAAAATACCTTCTGATAAAGTTTCTCTAAGTGTAGTAGAGTAAGGGCTGGAAGGAAGGAAAAAAAAAGAAAGGAAAGAAAAAAATGGAAGGAGAGAATGAGAGAAACCAATAAATAAAAAAAGAGGCAAGACAAGGAGAGGAGAGGTAACCCAGCTAAACTGGTTAACAGAGAGAGGGTAAAGACCACTACATTACCCCAGAGCAGATTTACTGACCAAAGAGAACACTGTGGTGTTTGTTAGAAGCCAGGCATGATAAAGATGCTTAGAGATCATACAGGCTATCTAACTGTGCAGTAGTTCAGGTATTTTTCTCGAAATACTTAGAAGTCGAAGGAATCTGATAGGGAAGGCGCAGGCCACCTGTTAGCCAGAGCAAACAGCACACAACCTGCGATCTGTCTCGGTGATTAGATGAACTGAGATGACAGTCGCACGCTACCAACTTGTCAAAACATGTTCTTGAGCTACTTTAGGACTGCTTTTGCTTAAGAAAATTCTCTGAAAGGAAACAAAGGCCAATTTAATTTTATAAAACTACATTATCTTACACTATGGTTAAATTTATATATAGCAGGAAATTTTTGTAAGAAAATGTGAAATACCTCAGTCTGGCCTTCATGGGCACTGGTTTCATGAGTAACTCGAATAGCCTGTAATAAGAATATAAGGTGTTGATAGGAAAAAAATGACTATATCCAACTTTTGAAATGAAAACAACAACAAAGCTAAATTTTAAAATGTAAAGTCTTATAAAGAAAAAAACAAATTGGAAGGAATTTAGGAACAGTTTCGTATTAGATAGGTGAGACCATCTGGGTAATCAAATTGCTACTGTCTAACACAACCTCTGAAGACTTAGGATATTTAATACCTAATTATTTATAATTTCTGGATATAAGTAGAAGTCATTTAACTTTTTTAATTATTAGAACTAATATTTAACATTTTATTCAGTTGCGACCAGAATAAATTAAGCATCTCATAGAGAGAGACTGAAAAAGTTTATCTCTTTCTCCAGGTTCCATGCTCCTTAAACATGCAGTTTCAGTCAGCAATTTAGAAATGTGGGCAAAAAGCGGGCATTTATCACAAGCTAGAGAATTTAGTTTCCTGAACTAAAAAACAAACCAAAAAAAAAGAAAAAAGAAAAACCCTCTTATAATACCCACTATTTGCAAAGATGCTCAGAAATGGCACAATAGTAAATTATAGGTGAAAGTACAACATTTATGAATGGAAAAATGGCGGTAAGTACCCAAGCCTTAAAAACATGCAAACTGGCTGATCCAGTAATTTCTCTTCTAGGAGTTTAGATATTAGATATTTAGATATTTGTACATAATTATATACAATTAAGGATACTTGCAAAGATTAAGGTATAATAATGTACATGGTGGTATTTTTTTTAAATTGTGATGAAGAAAGAAAACTATTAAATTTCTAACAAAAATCTATTGATTAAATAAAATACTATATAATGGAAAGCTATATAGCCATTAAATAATATCAAACATACTTACTGGTACATAATACGTTTGTGGTAAGTGAAAAAAGCCAGTTATAAAACAATGTTACAGTGGGATAAGATTTTTGTTTAAAAAATTCTGTATATACATATATACTCCCTATAAAAAATATTAATGGTTAGCTACCTCTCATTGGTAGAATTATTAATGACTTTCTTGCTGTTTTATTTTTATGTATATTAAAGATGTTTTATGCGAACTTCAGGTTTTTTTAAGAAAAAACAAGTTAAAGTATATTGGAATGCTAAACAACAGGATCAAATTAATTAACTTATCAGGCACCAACTCTATACAAGGCATTGTTCTAGCCAAAAAATCTGTATACTATACAGCTTCTAACTTGAAAGAACTTATAATCTATTTAATAAAGTTATTAAAAAGTAAAAAGGCTTCAAAATAAAAATTGATTTCAAAGTAATAAATTTTAAAAACCATTTTAAAACAATTCTATGAAATGGTAAATTCGTTTAAAACTAGATTATATGGCCTAATTATTACATGATAAAATAGCGAGAGTATGGCCTAACGTCTACCTTGAAGCCTTTGTTTTTTCCTTTTGTCTTCAGCCTTGTTCCAAATTCCCAGTAAAAGACACATAGGGTACTGCGAGGCATAAATTTATTACAGGAAAAGAATGATAAGGAATAGTCAATCATAAGATATAAGATACTTTAAAATTTGTAAATCTAACTCTTTTATCTGCTCATTCAACTCTAGACTTGGAAAAGTGGCAATTTACCAACATTCATGGATATTTCAGATAAAGTTACCTAAAAAGTACAAAAGGCCTTTCTTAACTGATACAATAAAATCCATAATTGCTCAAAACTACGGTGTTAAGACAAATCTCCAAAGAGAATCTACAATCCCACAAAACTTTGCTCACATATAAGATCAAGACAGAAAGAAGGTACTGACGTCATAGTTCTCCAGGTATCTGGCTCGTTCTTCGGGGCTCATTGACACAGACTCTTCCAGAAATTTTTTCAAGGTTGATCCAGATTCTGGGAATATCAAAGAAAATAAAACTGAAAAGGCTTGATATATTAGAGCCCAATATATGAAAATGCTCTTCAGTTTACTATCATTTTTCAGGTAAAAGCCTTTCTCTGGTAAGCTAGAAATATAAGAATCTTGGAATATATGATAAGCCTTAAGTATTTGTTTGTTGAACCTCTATTTATCAACAACACAAAAGAATAGGAAGGAGTAATATTTCTTCTAACAGTATATACATGCCTATTATAGAAGAAAGAAGTGGGGGAAGATGCTTTATTTTATAGTTTAAAAGAAAAGAATTAGAGCACCACCTACTGCTCAATAAAATGAACTTACATCTTAAGGGGGAAATACAAGCAGTAACAACAATTTACCAAAGTGCATCTTGTCTTTATTATTCGCAATAGCATGAATCAGTCCAATTGTTCCACAGGCATTGCTGATCGTTTGCTTCATAAAATATACTGACGATGTAACATCCTGTCCCTGAGATTTTATCTTTTCCTCTTCTTCTGTTCTGAATACTTCATACTATTAAAAAAAAAAAAAAGTAGTCAACATGTGTAGAAAGTAACACATTTAAGGATTGAGATGTTTTGTAAAAGAAAAACTGCAAATGAAGAAACTTATATATTTTTTAAAAGGCTTAAAATAAAAGAATTTATCACCTACCAGACTGACAAAAGATTGAAAAATGAGTAGTTATTTTTCATTACCCAGTGGTGGTAAGGGTACAAGTGAAAAGGCATTCTCCTATGCTCTTATTAAAAGTATTCCTTTAGTTGGGTGTAGTGCTAATTCTAGCACTCTCAGAGGCCAAGAGAGGAGGATCATCTGAGCTCAGGAGTTTGAGACCAGCCTGAGCAAGAGCAAGACTACATTTCTACTAAAAACAGAAAAAACTAGTGGAGCATAGTGGTGGGTATCTGCAGTCACAGCCACTCAGGAGGTTGAGGTTACAGGACTGCTTGAGCCCAAGTATTTGAGGTTGCTGTGAGCTATCATGACACCATAGCACTTTATCCAGTGCAACAAAGTGAGACTCTGTCTCAAGAAAAAATTTTTTAAAGTATACTTTTGTACAACCATGGCTAGAGAACATAAACCAATGTATTAACATTTTGAATGTTCACACACACCCCCCAACAAGCAATTTCCTTTGTAAAAGTTTGGTTTATGACACAACCTTTAAAATGTTCAATAAAATATATATAGTTTTAAAACTGGAGAAATCCTAAATACTCATCAATGAAGATTTGATTAATATATTACAGCACATCCTTCATAGTATAATAGAATATTATAAAGCATTTTAAGAAAAATAAAGTAGATTTATATATTCTGACTTAGAACTCTGTCCAGAACTATAGAATGATATTAGGTCAGTATATATTAATATGATTCCCATTTATGTTTTTAAAATATTTACTTTATACATTGAAAAGTCTGAAAGGGCATGCAAAAACTTCACAAAAGTTATCTTTGAGCCAAGAGACTACTGGAAGATTTTCACCATCTACTGTTAATATTTCTATATTATCATTGGCAAAAAAAATTTTCCTTTTTAAAAATCATAACTATATTAATAAAATCCACAGTATATAATCATACGCTAGTCATAACTAACATTAACCATTACCTATACTAACTGTTATAAAAGCAATAGGGTATCACAATAAATGTCAGAAGTGTGGGCTCTACAACAGACTGCCTGGGCCTATACCCTGCTCAGCCATTATTAGCTGTGTGACTTCAGCAAATTACTTAATGTTTCTGTACCAAGCTTCATAACTGCAGAGTAAGCTTAAAAATAACAAAGAAGTTAAAAAATAGGTAGGTGGGAAAACAGAAAGATGGTTTTATTGTTTTATTGTTGGCCTATAATTTTTAATTTCTAATAGAGTTGAATGAGCTTATTACAGACCACAGGTCAAATCTGGCCCACTGCCTATTTTCATAAAATTTCATTTACATATCATTGTCTATGGCTTTTTTTAAAGCAAACTTGAAAATAGCTGCAATAGAGACTTTAAAGGCCTGCAAAGCTGAAAATACAGTATTTACTAAGTGGGCCATTATAGGAAAATTTGGGGGGTGCTGATCCTTGCAATAAAGGAAACAAATAATGTCTACAGAAAACCCAGAATTAAGAAACTGCTTCGAGTGGCGCCTGTAGCTGAAGCAACAAAGGTGCCAGCCACATACACCAGAGCTGGCAGGTTCGAATCCAGCCGGGGCCTGCCAAACAATGACAACTACAACCAAAAAACAGCTGGGCGTTGTGGCAGGCACCTGTAGTCCCAGCTACTTGGGAGCCTGGAGCAAGAGAATTGCTTAAGCCCAGAAGCTAGAGGTTGCTGTGAGCTGTGATGCCATGGCACTCTACCTAGGGCGATAGCTTGAGGCTCAGTCTCAAAAAAAAAAAAAAAGGAAACAGCTTCAAGGCTGGGAATGGTGGCTCATGCCTATAATGCTAGCACTCTGGAAGGACAAGGGGGGAGGAATGCCTGAGCTCAGGAGTTTGAGACCAGCCTGAGAGGAATCGAGACCCCCATCTCCACTAAAAATAGAAGAAAAATGGGCATAATGGTACCCTCCTATAGTCCCAAGTTACTAGGGCGGGGCTAAGGCAAGAGAATGCCTTGAGCCCCGACTTTGAGGTTGCAGTGAGCTATGACGATGCCCCATACTCTACCTGGGGTGACACAGCAAGATTCTGTCTCAAAAAGGAAAGAAAATGCTTCAAACAACAAATTACCTATATTCAAAATATGAATTTTAAAAATGTGGTTCTAAATTAAATTTTAAATAACATTTTCAGAATAACCTCAACATTCATTTATTCATATAAATTTGTATGATAAAAACTGGAGACATTCCTGTATTAAAGTCTTATGCTAAAAAGTTTATACATTTTAGTTCAGTTTGTTGGTAATGTTCCTGTTGACAATCTAAAATAAGATTTGATAATTTTTCAAGATTTAATGTTTAGGAAAAAACCCTAAAATGATCCAAAGCAAGAATAGGAAAAAAAGGAAAAGTAATTATAGCCCAAAGAAAAAAACACAAGGTCAAGTGACATAAATATCAGAAAGAAATCAATTTATCACCTCATTACCTATGATTCACTGGCTGGTATGCACTATTATAAAAGACATATTCAAAACATCATCATTAATGGCTATTACAAAAAAGACAAGCAATAACAAATGTTAGTGAGGGTGTGGAAAAAGAGAACCCTCACACACTACTGCTGGGAATGTAGATCAGTACAATCTTTATAGAAAAGAATGCGGACTTCCCTAAAGAAATTAAAAATAGGGCCCGCCTGGTGGCTCAGGCCAGTAATCCTAGCATTCTGGGAGGCCAAGGCAGGTAGATTGCTTTGAGCTCAGGAATTTGAGACCAGTCTGAGCAAGAGCAAGACCTTGTCTCTACTAAAATAGAAAAACTAGCTGGGTGTTGTGGCAGGCACCTACAGTTGCAGCCACTCAGGAGGCTGCGGTAAAAGGATCACTTGAGCCCAAGAGTTTGAGGTTGCTGTGAGCTATGACACCATGGTACTCTATCCAGGGCAACAGAGTGAGACTATCTCAAAAAAAAGAAAGAAAGAAAGAAAATATAACTATCATATGACCCAGCAATTCCTTTTCTGGATACATGCATCACCACCTTTTTTTTTTTTTTTTAGACAGAGTCTCACTTCATCCCACTGGGTAGAGTGCTGTAACATCATAGCTCACAGTAACCTGAAACTCCTGAACTCTAGTGATCCTCTTGCTTTGGCCTTCCGAGTAGATGGAACTGTAGGAGTCCACCACAGCATCCACCCCCTATTTTTAGAGATGGGGTCTTGCTCTTGTTCAGGGTGGTCTCCAACTCCTGAGCTCAAACAATCCACCTGCCTTGGCCTCCCAGAGCGCTGAGATTACAGGTCTAAGCCACCTTGCCCGGCCTGAAATCACCACCTTTTAAAGATATCGGCACTCCTATGTTCACTGCTGAAAAATTCACAATAGCCAAGATATGGAAACAACCTAAATGCCCATGGATGGCTGAACGGATAAAGACAATGTGAAATATACACACACACCCGATTATTATTTAGCCTCAAAAAAGGAGACCTGCCATTTGCTACAATATGCATGGACCTGAAAAACATTATGCTAAGTAAAATAAATCAGATACAGAAAGAAAATATTGTAAGGTATCATTTATATGTAGTATGTGGAACTGGGGGATAAAAGAGCTCAAATACAGAAAGAGAATATGAAACGGCGGTTACTACAGAGATGGGGAAGAGAAAATGAGATGTATATAGGTCAAGATACAAAAGAGCAGATGTAATTCATCTAGAGATCTAATGTATAAGATGAAGACTAAAATTAATAAAGTTATTTGTATTAGGGATTTTTGCTAAGTAAGTGGATTTTAGCTGCTCTCATCCCAAAAAAGTAACGATGTGAGATGACAGATGTCAATCTGCTTCACCATTGTAACCATTTTACCACATATATAAATCCAGTAACATCGTGTAAATCTCAAATATACACAATAAAATTTATCTTTTAAAAGACACTACTAATGAATGCAATCAGTGCAACATAAATCTTTGTACCCTCAATGAATCCTAAACAATAAAAAAAAACCACTACTAATTGACATTAAATTATTTAAAGGGTAAGGAGGTATTCACAACAGTTTATTTGCTGTTAGTATACTTAAGTCATTCAGGAACAACTACATATTCAACTTCTAAATTAAAACTTAGAAGACTAAGTGAGCTAAAGTCGGATCTACTAAGAGGCATCAAAAAGTACTACATGCTACATATGTTCTCTGCTTTATAAATAAGTATAAATACTTATACAAATATGTATTCAAATAAATTCTCTACATCTCTAGAATTGTGTTTTTCCTAGCAATAGACCTAAGTTTTTTCAGTTCTGATAATTTACTAAATGAAGAAGTCCAATGAATAAGGACAATATGCTTTTTTAGTACTATGATTACTCACTAAACAAAAAATAGCAAATCTAATTTATTCTATACCCAAAAAAGATAGGTAATAAAAATCAGTGGTTTGGGAAATTTATAATTCAGACAGTAAACTCATATTTGTATCACATCAGCTAAGAAGCCTAAGCTTTAAGCAACAATTATTTTTATCAGTTCTTTGCTGCTCTTTATAATTAGGGTCTATTGGCTTATTTTAATACTCAAAGAAGGTGAAAGTAACACTGGACTAAGAGTAAACTTAAATTTTGGTCTTAATCTTCTATAAATTCAGAATAATAACAATCATACTACTAAAAGTGGCGGTTTAGTCCACTACTGGATAATCACTAAGAAATTCCTAACTCTAAATTTCTATGAATACTACATATTACAAATAGCAAATATGAAGAAATATAATTTCTTTTGTAATATTAAAAAGCTTTTGCAGAATCTTTATGTAGAAGAGGGAATATTTTCAATGTTATTTATCTTAAATTGAGGCTAACTAGTTATGGCATAAAGAAAACGAACCAGGAATTTCTAGGATTGAGCAAAGCCTAATTCTTAACTTTTGTGACCTTTGGCTCCATTCACTCCTGAAGAATAGGATGACCTGGGCATGTATACACCAAATCATAAATACCACATTTCTCCCACGTCTTCCCAAACATTTACTTCTCCATTTTTTATAACTACTGAATTCATCCTATTGTTCTAGGTTTAAAAATAAAAATCAGTACTTTGAGAAGGGAAAAAGGGAGGACTGCTCTCTGACACCAGGAGCTCAAGACCAGCCTAAGCAACATAGTGAGACCCTGTATCTACAAAAAATAAAAATTTTTGAAACTATCTGGATTTGATGATACCTGTAATCTTAGCTACCTGGTAGGCTGAAGCGGAAGGATCAGTCAAGCCCAGGAGTTTGAGGCTATGGTGAGCTTTGGTATGCCACTGCAGCCTGGGCAACAGAGTGAGATGCTATCCCTAAAAAATAAATAAAGTAAAATGATAAAATGCAGAACGATATAAACTCAGATGCTAATTTAAGCCGAGAGTGGTGGCTCAGGCCTATAATCCTAGCACTTTGGGAGGCCAAGGTGGGTGGATCACCTGAGCTTAGGAGTTCGAGATCAGCCTCAGCAAGAGTGAAACGGGGCTCTTTAAAAAAAAAAAAAATAGCCAGGTGTTGTGGCAGGAACCTGTAGTCCCAGCTACTTGGGAGGCTGAAGCAAAAGGAAGGCTTGAGCTAGAGTCTGAGGTTGCTATGAGCTATGATACCACAACACTCTTCTGAGGACAAAAAAAGTAAGACTTTGTCTCAAAGAAAACAAAAAACAAAAAAAAGCTGTTTAAAAATGTACTTAAAAGTTCAAAGTTCTGGTCCATTATACAGGGTGGCATGAAAGTTTGTGTGCAATTTAAAATCAATGAGATGTTATGTATGTATGTATGTAGGTATATACACATATGTATGTATGTGTGTGCGTGTGCAATCTGCACACAAATATTATGGCTACTCTGCATATATCTACACATACACACACACATATATACATACATACAGTGTATACACTTACGTACATATGTATATATACATATACACATCGTTTTTAGTACATCATTCTAGAAAAAGGTTTAAAATATTGAGATTTACATTTAAATACAAAGTTTTAAAAAGTTATTTGTACTCCCCAACACATCCCATATCTGCCAACTAAACTGTATTTGAGTTTAGCAATAGAGTAACCTACAGCTTTACCATTAATCTATAAATCAAAATCTAAATATCATCTCCCTAATAAGACATTTTTAAGATTTCCTTACTCCCCAGATTAATTCATTTTTTACAAGAAGGGGATCATTTGTTCTTAAAGATTTTATTTACTAAAAATCTTGTAAGAAGTTTGTAAAACAATACTTTTTCATTGTATATGTAAGAAACTTTATATCTTACTAAGCAATTACCTTTTCTGTAATAGGGAAGAGAAGCAGCACTGCACAGACTGGCCTTGGTACCATGCTCAGGAGCTCAGGATCCATTCCATAGACATCAACAAACTGCCAGTTAGGATGTAAACCTAATTGTTTGAGAAACTGGTAAAAGAAAAAAAAATAACAGTAGAATGTTAAGTTTGTTAACAAAAAACAAATATACCTAGTACTAAGAGGGAAATAATTACTTTGAACTATATAACTAATACGTATCAAGGACATAAAATACAAATGTTCATTAAGAATACAGTAGAACAACATATATCAAAACATCACATTGCACACCACAGATACGTGCAATTTTTATTTGTCAAGTATACATTTCTAAAGCTGAGAGGGAAGAATGCAGTAAAGCAGGTTTTCCATGAATAGAGTAGAAAGAGATAGCAATTTATTTATGGCATGTAACAAACATTTAAAATTCATGACGTGAAACAAAACCACTTTTTTCAAAATCCATTACTTTGAAATTGATCAATCAATTTCACCAAATGGTTGATATCTTAAACTCATTTCCAGCACTTCATTTTTTTGTTTTGAGACAGAGTATCACTCTGTTGCCCTGGGTAAAGTGTCATGGCATCATCATAGCTCACATCAACCTCAAACTCCTAGGCTCATGCAATCCTTTTGCCTTGGCCTCCCAGCTGGAAATAGCTGGGACCACAGGCACCCACTACAACGCCCAGCTAGTTTTTCTGTTTTTAACAGAGACAGGGTCTCGCTCTTGTTCAGGCTGCTTCGAACTCCTGAGCGCAGACAATCCACCCGTCTTAGCCTCCAAGAGTGCTAGAATTATAGGTGTGAGCCATCTCGCCTCACCTCCAGCACTTGATTTTTAAGGAGAGGCATTCCAGTTTTAGTAAATAAAAAATTATTTTAGCAGATCAATATAGCTTATCCTATTCACCAAAAATTATGTCTGAGGTTAAAAGACAGATTGATGGCTAAGAATTAGAACAATAAGCAAAGAGAATATAAGCCAAAAAATCTAAGTGACTCATGTGAAAATGCTTGATATTAAAAAGTAAACTACTGGTATCACTACACCTAGTACACAGTGAAACAGACTCAAGTTCACTGCCTCTCTTCTATCTGGCAAAACAAACGTAAGGAAAGATTAATTGTATGCCAGGTGGGGTGGCTCAGACCTGTAATCCTAGCAATCTGGGAGGCCCTGCTTGAGCTCAGGAGTTTTAGACCAGCCAAAACAAAAGTGAGACTCCATCTCTACTAAAAGTACAAAAATTAGCCATGTGAGGTGGCACACACCTGCAGTCCCAGCTACTTGGGAGGCCAAGGCAAGAAAAATAGTTTAGCTCAGGAGCTGAGGTTGCACTGGGCTATGATGATGCCACAGCACTCTACCTGGGGGCAACAGAGCAAGACTCCTCTCAAAGCGCACGCGGGCATGTGTGCGCACACACACACACACACAGAGATGAGTTATTTTTACACCTCTTAAAGTTTCATAGAGTATTGAAATGTCATATATTAATCTATCACATCAGGAAAAATATACTGATAATGTTGATTTCACAATAAATTTATATTATGTATAATAGCTGTATAAAAAAACTAAAAAAAATTTTTGTATGCCATCAGAAAATAAGTTTTAGATGATAGAAAAAAGGCACAGAGGAAACAAAAATCCTATTAAAAGTGCATTATTACATCTTACCACAAGAATACATTATAGTATCTACTGGTTTAACATTATCTGAAATTTTAAAATTAAAAACAGAAATAGGGTGCCCTAAGTGTCACTCCCTGAAAAATGACCCCACGTACTTAGATCATCAAATGAAGTCTTGCAAAACCAATGGAAGCCATGCAATGTGATGTAGACAATGTTTTTATCTCACTTGTATGTGAGTTCTCCAGGAGTAGACCTTCCTGTTTAAAGGGCAACTATTTCTCTGCTTGTAAAAGAGAATCTTAAAGATATTGTCATTGGTCAAACGTAAGTTTGTCATTAAACAAACATAGATATGTTTAACAAGAAATATACTGATTTAAAAAACTTCTCTTGACAGGAAAGAGCTAGTAGTAGAGGGAGTCACATTCCCTATAACAGTCTGGAGTGTGGAGATCAATGGACTTCTCTACCTTATATCCATTCTTCACCAGATTTTGATTCATTATTCCAGACTTGAATAAAGTTCACTGAGGCACTCCACACTACTTTCCTCTCCCTTCTCCACTTCCTCCAATCTTCCCACTCTATGCCCTTTTCAATATGCAGTTCTAGTCAGAAATCAAAAAGGATAAAAACTGACCGCAAAGTCAAGGAAAAAGATTGTCTTATTCAACTTTTTAACTTAAAGAACGAGGAGGAATTAATTATAAGTTAAGGGCAGGGACTAACAGGTTTTTAGATAGAGCAGTCTGATTTGAGTTTAAAAACCTGGAGGGAAAAGGTGATTGTACACCTTTTGAAATTTATTCTTGGAGAGTTCATTGTGGTTAAAGTTAAAGAACAAGGGACAAAAAAGATAAGGAGGGAGAGAGATGAAGTTAGAAAAGCAAATAGATGCTGTATCTTCCAGAGCTTGGCTTCAGTACTTGGCTGAACCACAGACACCCAAGTTATATTTCTTGAACCAACTACGGATTATAACTTTAACAGACAAGTAGTCCCTGGGTTACAAATGAGATAGGTTTTGTAGCTTTGTTCTTTTTTGTTTCTTTTTTGACAGTGTTTCATCCCGTCGTCCTTGGTAGAGTACCATGGTGACACAGCTCACAGCAACCTCAAACTCTTGGGCTCAAGGGATCCTCTTGCCTCAGCCTTCCAAGTAGCTGGGACTCTAGGCAGCTGCCACATGCTCAGTTTTTCTATTTTAGTAGAGATGAGGTCTGCAGGTTTGTTCTTAAGTTGAATTTATATGTAAGTTGGAACAGGTGCATTTACCTTTTACCTGTAATTGCCTCTGTTCATAAGTGCATGTCTCATATTTGTCAAATGTTTGTAACTTGGAGACTGCCTTCAACCTAGTCATCTGCATGCTTACATACTTTGGTTAAGCCTACTTAGAATGTTTGTTTTCATTTATGTCAAGTTAAAGAGGTAGAAAAGATACACTTGGCTCTTAATCTAAAACTTGGCATTCATTTCATCAACTAAGAATACCACCTGCACTAGGAC
The DNA here is from genome assembly GCA_963574355.1 of Loris lydekkerianus. Classification (NCBI taxonomy): domain Eukaryota; kingdom Metazoa; phylum Chordata; class Mammalia; order Primates; family Lorisidae; genus Loris; species Loris lydekkerianus. Next base: position 35,603 of record CAUYPK010142775.1, read on the forward strand.
TAATGGCCCTAAAAAGCATACCATCAAGGAAAAGTATCATAAACCCCAATAAGAGAATTTGTTAATTTTATGTACCCCCCCCAAGTCACACTGTTATAAAGTTACATCATACAACAAAATGGTACATTAACAGAGCAATTTCACATCTGTGCCATAAACTAAAAGTAACAATTAAAATATTTTATTAGGGTCACATGCAGTGGCTCACGCTTGTAATCCCAGCACTCTGGGAGGCCGAGGCAGGCAGATTGCTTGAGCTCAGGAGTTCAAGATCAGCCTGAGGGAAAGCAAGACTCCATCTCTAAAACATAGCTGGGCATTGTGGCAGGTGTTACTTGGGAGGCTGAGACAGGACAATCACTGGAGCCCAAGAGTTTGAGGTTGCTGTGAGCTATGATGCCATGGCACACAACCCCAGGGCAACTGAGTGAGGCTCTGTCTCCAAAAATAAAACAAAATATTTTATTGAAAAGGCATGAAAAATATTGGTAAGTACTGCAAATCATTTCATTGCAAATCTATTCCATGTCAACCAAAGCTAACAAGCATAAAAAGTACCAGGATAAAAAGTACCCAAAGGCAGCAACTGTAGTGAGACTGATTCCTACCAAACTAAGGACACAAAGAATGACTAAAAAGCAGATTAAATCATGAACTGATGGCATTTTAACCAGAATCATACTTTTTACTCATGCCAACAATCAAATGAGATCGTTATAAGGAAATTCAGTTCAATTAATATTTGTTAACTACATTATCCTCTGACTTCAATTGTCATGAGTCAGACTCGTTGGAAGTCATGATATGAACACAAAGAAGAAAAGCAACTGTTAAGACTATCACTGGAAAGGAGAGAAATGGTGAAGAAGAGGGTCTTCGATTTTTACGTCTCACTTTAAAAATAAAGTTATGAAAATGTCCTACTTTTATAATTTAAAAAGAAAACCTGTATTTAAGTTAACTATATGCAAATAGAGAAAGAAGGAAATTTTCTACACTGTTAATAGCAGGTAGCGTGGGTGATGTAATGCCAACTTTTAATTTTAAAGATGTTATTTTTATAATAATTTTATGTGGTTCATAAGTAACACATCTATAGAACTCATATGCATACATATTTTAAATTTACAAAACTGAGAGAAAAATCAAAATGAGTCTTAAAACTGTATCAAGAAAATCTCTCCAGACTTCGAAAAGAAAATCATCTGTAGATGCATTTGCAAAGCCATCTCTACACGCTTAATTAGAAGCATCCCGTTCCTCTTAAGCAGAATAAAAGATTTCATAACCTTTAATACCAGTCTTTTGGCTTTTCTAGTTTAAATACTCAGTAGTAAAGTAACCAAGAAAAACTGATTAGCTCACTAAATTTTGGCTGATCAAGAAAAATAATGAAAAAATTATAATACATGCCCATTAGAGAATCTTTAGTCAACTTATTTTTTTTTTTTAACTTGTTTTATTCCATGGTCCAATGACAAAATTTTCACTTACTTTAATATTTAATTTTTCACAAAATTTTCAAAATATTCTTTCAGATAAAAGAATATTTAAAATTATTGGTAAATATTTTCTGAGATCCCTGCATGTGAGAAGCTCGCTTTACTGCTTTACCTTCATTGCCATTGGCAAAACAAGTTTCATTGTATCCTTTTACTATGAGAAAATTGAGTGTGGGAGTTATTTTTCAAGGTCAAACTGCCACAATCCACAGGCAAAGCTCTGGAAGATACAGCATCTATTTGCTTTTCTAGCTTCATCTCTCTCCCTCCTTATCTTTTTTGTCCCTTGTTCTCTAACTTTAACCACAATGAACTCTCCAAGAATAAATTTCAAAAGGTGTACAATCAATCACCTTTTCCCTCCAGGTTTTTAAACTCAAATCAGACTGCTCTATCTAAAAACCTGTTAGTCCCTGCCCTTAACTTATAATTAATTCCTCCTCATTCTTTAGGTGACAGCCAAACTACAAAAAAGTCTGATTCTATGAATTTTTCAAAATAGAAGAATAAAATTCACTTTCCTTTCAAATTTGTCCTACAGGCATTTCCTCTGATCTTTAATAGCCTGCTCAGGGAAGCCATAGATTCTGCCTTATTCCTAATGATTTGTATTATGATATAAATTACTAATCTAGTAAGTGATTGATATTACTATCCATAGGAGCATACCAGTACTAACTGCTAGATAGAGAACTAGAAGAATAGCTAATAGTTAAATGAGCAGTTTATCCTGACATTGCATAGCTGTTTCACTATTCAAAATGAGAAGGCAGCTCAGAAACTAGCAAAAATGAATTTTAATAGGACGGTGCCTGTGGCTCAAAGTGGGAGGGCACCGGCCCCATATGCCAGAGGTGCCGGGTTCAAACCTAGCCCTGACCAAAAACTGCAAAAAAAAAAAGAAAAGAAAAGAAAAGAAAAGAAAAGAAAAGAATTTTAATAGAGATTGAATAAAAAATAAAACAAACAAAAATAAAATTGTTAAGTACAGAAGCCGGAAAAATTGAAAATGTTTTATGTAGGGCCTGAGTTTTATTTTACAGCAAGCTCAATACAGAATTGTCAACAAAAATGCTACAATGGTTAGTCAGCTTTAAAAGAAAGATAATGTAACAGCCCATTCTGATCAACATAGATTATTCATCATGGAATATATCATATTTTATTAAGGTCAATGACCAACTAAAAAGAGACTGAAAGAAGGTGACCAGGAATGATATTAGAACACATCACAAGTAAAATTTCCAGGCATATTCAAAGACTTAAATTATAATGATCCTTGTCCCCAGATACTTTTAGTAATCTCATAAAGGAACAATTAAGAGCTAGTCTCGGTGGCATATGCCTATATTGTCCCAGCTACTTGGGAGACTGAGGCAGATCACTTGAACCCAAAAAATCTCGCTTCTCGTAACAAGAATGGAGAAACAAACCATTGTTTGTTTGGGTAAAGGACACACATCACGTATGTGTATAACTTTGACTCAACATGTATAACAACAAAGCATGTAAATAAAACACGTGTACCCCCAATATTCTCCAACTTCAAAAAAAGAAAGATATCTTGTTTTAAGTTTCTAAGAACAGCAATTAGGTTTCCTCTATATGATGTCATGGGAAGACTGATGGACAACTGGAGGAAGTTACAGAGAAGCAGATTTCATTTCAATAAAAAATACAATTCTTCTATTTATATATTTTTCTTCACATTCATAATGAAAACAAACCACCTTGTGAGATAGAATAATGCTCATGAAAATAATTAGGCAAAACAGTCATGAGCATATTAAAGATAATTTTGAGAAAGATTTTCTGAAATAGGAGTGCAACTTTTTAAAATCTATTCATTCTTGGAGTAGGTGTCGTGGTTTACACCTGTAATCCTAGCACTCCGGGAGGATGAGATGGGAGAATCCAGTGAGTTCAACGGTTCAAGACCACCCTGAGCAAGAGACCTCATCTCTAATAAAAATAGAAAAATTAGCCAGCCATGGAGTTGGTGCCTGGAGTCCCTGCCACTTTGGAGGCTGACAGAAGAGGATCTCTTGAACCCAGGAGTTTGGTGTGAGCTAGGGTGATTCCATGGCACACTAACGTGGGGCAAAAGAATTAGACTCTGTCTCCTCCAAAAATATCTATTCAGTCTTCCAATCCATAACTACAAATTTGTTGAGAGCTCCCAATGGGCCAAGTACCATTCTTAGTACTTCAGACATGTTCCAGCTCTCACAGAATTTACATTCTCGTGGTAAAATGCACATGATGAACAAGAAAACATGTAAAGTAGTAAGATAATTTCACAAAGTGAGAAGTATTATAAAGAAAATAAAACAAAACAGGATAAGAGTACAGATTTGGGAAGGGTGATTTTTCCTCCCAAGGAAGACTCTCTGAGGAGGTAACCTGATGTTGAGCCACAAGTGGTAAGAAGCAGCCATTGCTCGGCACAGTGGTTACAGTGCTGGCCACATGCACTGAAGCTGGCTGGTTCAAACCCAGCCTGGGCCAGCTAAACAAGAATAACAACTGCAACGAAAAATAGCTGGGCGTTGTGGTGGGTGCCTGCAGACCTCATCTCTACTAAAAATAGAAAAACCAGCTAAGCATTGTGGAAGCTGCCTGTAGTCCCAGGTACTTGGGAGGCTGAGGCAAGAGAATCGCTTAAGCCCAAGAGTTTGAGGTTGCTGTGAGCCGTGATGCCACCGCAGTATAACAAGGGCAACGTAATGAGACTCTGTCTCAAAAAAAAAAAAAAAAAGAAAGAAAGAAAAGAAAAGAAAGAAGCAGCCATGAAATAACACAGATTTGATGATTCCAGCAAAGGACAGACAAGTGCAAAGACTCTGAAGCAGGAACAGACTTACTCGGACTGCAGCAGGACGTGAGTGGAACAGAGACGGAAATACCTCCTCATCCACTCACAAGAGCCTTGAAGTGTACTCTAAGGACAGGCAGTGCAAGACCATCAGAGTATCTTAAGAAGGGAGTCGCACGATTGAGTTTGTATTTTTATAAGACCTCTTTGGATGTATATGGAAATAAGACTTTAGGGAAGCAAAAGAAAAATCAGCAAAACTAGTTAGGAAGCCACTGCAGCTGTGCAAGCTAAGGATGGTGACAGATTGACTTGTGGTTATTAAAATGGAGAAAATGCCCAGAATTGGGATAGATTTTGAAAAACTAGTCTGTAAGATTTACAGATCAATTGGATCTGTGCAATGAGAAAAAGAATACTAAAAATAGCTAACATTCATGAAAAGCATGCTTGATTCCATTGTTCTGTATATTGTACATGTAATTATTTAATTCTTACAACATTAGGAGAGATTATAAGAAATTAAGGAACTAAGGTATAAAGAGTAAGATAATCACCTGTGGTCTCAGAGCTAGTCAATAGCAAAGTAGGGGTTCCAACCATAGAAATCAAACCAATGCACTATGGGCTCTTCAAAATAGCACAATCAGGGAGAAAAATCACAGATAACAAGCTGACCACTGGACAGATGAGAAAGAAATGGGTTTAGAGAAAAGATGGGAAAACAAAAATCCGTATTTCATTTTTGGCCATATTAAGTATGAAGGATCCATAAAACATACAGATGGAGATACCAAAGTATATAGATTTCCAATTTGATGAAGAAGTCAGAGCTTAGAGGAAAGTAGGATCAACTATGTGACAAGGAATAGCACCAAAGCTACATAACAGAAAACATCACTAGTGAGAGAATACAGACAGAAAAGATTAGCAGTGTAGGATGAGGTCCGGAGGACTTCTTAGACCTGACCAAGCAAAGAAGACTTCAGGAAGCAGTTAGGAAAATAGGAAGAAAATCAGAATTATCACAAAAACCAGGAGAAAATAATGTTTCAAGAAGGACAGAAAGGAATATTCTACCAAATGCTGCTAAGTGGCTAGAAATATGGTGACAAAAAAGTGAGCATAGGGTCTGGCAAAGTGGTGATTAATAAACGTGACACAAGTAGTTTTTATGAAATAGTGAGGATAGAAGCAAGCTAGACAGGTGTGAATACAGACGAGAGGGGAGATGGGGCAGCAGTGCTAGTGGCAGTGGCTCTGGACAGTTCTTTGTGCAAAGTTTACAAAGGAGGGAAACAGAACAGGGAAATAGGCAGTAGCTCAAGGAAGACAGATTAATAAATTAGTTTTTTTTTCCCTAAAATGAGAACCACTGATTAGAGAATTCTTGTATATTTATGGCAATAATCCAGCAAATAACCTCTAATTTTTTTTCTAACTCTAAGCATCTAGGATAAATAGAACAATTATGCTACAGTAAATGTATTTACCTTTGGATGTTATGCTAGGAAAATATTTTATCTCCTCAATGAAATCACAATTAGGAATAATCCTAGTGGGATTCCACATAAAATAATCATCAGTTCTAAAACACAATATTTGAAATATATATAATGTGACTGTGCTATATTCAAACCATAAAAGCTAATCACAGTGAAAATCTAGTACAGTCGTAAATGATAATAATTGCCCATATCACATTCTATATATTTAATTTTTTATTAAATCATAACTGTATACATTTATGGGGTACAATGTGATGATTTGATATACAATATAGAATGCTTAAATGTTATAATTTAACATTTACGAGGTTAAATGTTCAAAAATGTTAAATCATAACATGCTCAATAATCTGTAACTTTCCATCAACTATAAACTGCCTTTACCTCTTTAAAAAATGCATATGTAAATAAAGTAGATCTTAAAATTTTTTAATAATTTTTTTCTATCCCTTAACTTATTTTATTCTAAATAATTCCTACCCACAACATAGGCAAATATCCTTAAAAGGAGTTGAGAGCATACAAACCAACAACATAAATCATTGCTCACTACATTTACTGAGATACCTAGTTTCTAGCTAATGTCTAACAATTAATACTAATCTGGATAGAGTAGACCTGTGATGAATATTCTAATAAAAATACCAGGCATCATTAGGCCATAAAGCAGTATTTGCTAAAACTAAAAGTACAACAATAACACATGCAATTACCAGATAATAATACAGTGAGATCAAGATCCTATGACTCCATCTGCTTGAGGAAATAAGAGAGGGTATAGACATTAGAGTTGGTGTTTACTAATTCTCCACATTCTAAGTCAGCTAATTAAATTTCTATTCATTTTCTAATCTTGATTCTGCCTCTAACACATAAACAATAAAGAAACCACCAAAAAAAATTTGGTTAAAACCACTTCTCAGGTATTTGTCCATTCTCCAACTAAAAACACATTATTTTGTTAATAAATTCAAAACAAATTAAACCATGCCAAGGCACCCCATACATAATGTACAATCTTTTACTAAAATACATCTTTTCTGTTTATGTCACCTCAGAAAGTTCTCTTGTCACTATCCAACCTATTAAATTTGTCCTTATGGTCTCCATCATAACACTACTAATTTTTTTTATTGCACTTAACAATTGTTAAAGATTTGTTTACTGTCTGTCTTCCCACTGGATTGAAAAGCCAAAAAACATGAATATTTTCATCACCAAAGAAGAACTAGTTCCTATTCAGAGTATTATAAAAGGCCCCCTAAATATTATTAATACGAGTGAGTGAATGTGATTCGTACTTTATCAAGACTACCTAGGAACAAACTCTACTAGCAGTTGGACTTTCCAGTTATACAAACTTATAGGTCATTAAAACAATTAACAATGTCACCTAAAATGTTTTGGTTTTTACCTTATTAATAATGGCTAATTATGATGATTGATTTTTGAATACTGAACCGCTCTGCAATGTCAGAATAAACTGCTCTTGGTCATAACATATTATCCTTTTATATATTTATTGCAGCATTCTATTTGCTAATGTTTTATTGATTTTTATATTCATGTTTATAAAGGACACCAGTCTGCAGTTTTTCTCATTATGGCTTTTTTGGTTTTGGTGTCAGGGTAATGTTGTCCATAAAATGAGTTGGGAAGAGTGTTCTCTTTTATGTTTATGTAGAATTGATATTTCTTTCTTAAATGATCATCTCAAGAGATGCAGAAAAATCATTTGAGAGAATTCAACATTGATTCACAACAAAAACTACAGAACAAAGGAATCATCCTCAGACTGATAAAAGCCATCTTTGAAAAACCTATAGCTCACAAACTTAATGATGAAAGACATGTTTCCCAAAGACAGAAAATAAGACGAGGATGTCCCAGCCAGGTGTCCTAGCTCAAGCTTGTAATCCTAGCACCCTGGGAGGCCAAGGTGGGAGGATCCCTTCAACTCAGAGTTGGAGATCTGCTGAGCAAGAACAAACACCCTGTTCTAAAAGTAGAAAAAAATAGCCTGGGTTGGGGCAGGCTGCTATAGTGCCAGCTATCGGACAAGGTGATGCAAGAGGTTTTTGAGGTTTTTGTGAGCTGGGCTGACTCTATGGTATTCTGGTCTAGGGCACGAGACTGACTCTGTCTTAAAAAAATAATAAAATAAAAACAAAGGTGTCCCTCTCTCCAAACAATTTGCTACAAGCCTTGAAAACCAAAAATCAATTTTTGGAGTACACAATGAATCTTTATTTCTTGGTGATGAGAAGAAAGATTCAGCGGAAGTTATATGACAAACTGAGAAAAAGTCAGAAGTTCGTAAAAAGTAAACGAGCTGTGAGAATGAAAAAAACAGAGTAAGACAATACACACCTGGGCAAATCAAAATGTTATACCTAGTAGCACTAACTATTCTTTAATCTTGTAGTTGGGAGATGTTCCCTCTCCCCTACCCAAACCCCAACCTCCAATAATCCAGAAGGAACTTTAAGGGCTGTAAGTGGCAAAGAATGGCGCGAACTGTTAACTCGGGATTTCTTCGGTATAAAAGCAACTATATTTCCTTTTAGAAGACTGGGAAAGAAAGGGGGCGTGGCGGGGAAGAGAAGCAACTTGATGGGGCAAGAGAAGATGATTGGAAGATGATTTCATCGTGCAGGCGGTGGATGAAATTACAATGACTGGGTGGGCGAGTTTACAAAGCTTGGAGTCAGGAAGTGTAGGCAAATTAGTCATCCACAAGGTACAGGGGTAGGAAAATTATGGAATCGTCTCTAGCAAGAGGCAAAACGAAGACGGAAGAGGAGTACAGAGTAAAAGTCCCTCAAACCTCACACCTACAGTCCCCAGGGAACGTGCTGACGGGGAACGGGACCAGAGGAGTGGCTAAGGCAGCCGAAAGCATCACCAGGAGCCAGGTGGCAGGGAGGTGGCCGCAAAGGGGGCGGACCCGCCTAAACGAGAACAAGAGGGGCCCTCACGGAATTAAATCGCAGAATCCTCGGGAACGCGAGATGGAGGCCATCAGAGAAGTGCACTGAGCAGGGCAGAAGGAATTCCAGGGGTCCCAAACCACGTACACCTGACTCACCTGGTTGGTGACCTGAAAACAAAACAGAGAATACGGCTTAGAGACAAATTGCTGTGGATTAGTTGCAGCAGCCCGGCTACCACCGCCCCTGCCCACGGCCGCAGGGCCGGACCCGAGTCGTGCTCACCTCGGGATTGGCCTCCAGGGGCAGCCAGCGTTGACCCTCCATGGCCGCTCTGCCCCGACCCAGTCCAGCTCTGACAGCCACCGCCGCCGCTTCCGCCCCCGCGCGCCTTGACCTGGGACAATCCAACGCATCCCCCGTAAGAGGGGTGCCTAAGGACAAGGACGATTTTGGCAACCTTCAACCACTTTAATGCCTACAGGAAAAGCCATAATGAAAGTTATATGCTTTATTTTAAGTCACAGAAGACAAACAGAAGCCACTTTCCTACTTCCAGAGCAAAGCAAAATCTGACATCTACAGCTCTCATCCCTCATGCTTGGACTCTCCCTAGCCGAGCCGAGCGCTCGCGTCCTACGCATGCGCCACGAGCTACTTTTGGACCGCGTGCTAGCCGGCGCCCTCCCCTTCGTGCAGTGTCTGTTGAAGGCGCCAGGGGGCGCGCCGCAGGATCCTAATCTGAGTCGAAGACACCAGGCTGGTACCCAGAAGGCAGCAAAGCTCAAAGATTCCTTGGAGTCTCCGCCCTGTTGCTCCTTTGCTCCGGTACAGAAGTGATGCGATGGTCTTGTCTGATGTTACAGAGTGAGAGGCATTTCCATATATCTATTCAGTTCTATCAGACAAAACATGTCGGGCACCTGCTGTGAACCATTCACTGTACTAGGTATTGGAGACACAAAACCTGAACCCATTTGAGAGTAGTGGCAATGGACGAGAGAAAGGAAAATCACGATAAAGCATGATGCGTATGTGGTCGTGATGACATTAGGTGTGCTGAGAAGTGCCCCTGAAGGGGGAAGAGCGTGTCCAGCAGGCTGCCTGAGAAAGTGGCTTCCTGGACTGATCTCTTAAAAGATAGTAGGCTTTAGCCAGGAAGGGCTAAAGAGGGTGTTCCGAAAAGGGGGAAATGCATTGTGGCTGCAGAGCTTGTTAGGGTAAAGAGCATTGGTTAGAGATGACGCTGGAGAGGTAAACACAGGCAACCTGGTCAAGACACCTGGGCTTCATCCTAAAAACAATAGGGAGCCATGAAGGATTTTAAGCAAGATGTTTCATATCTCTTCCTGTAAATTCCAGGAGGCCAGCAGCAGTGTCTTTTTCCTTCTTCACATTGTGTATCCAGAGTCCAACACAGTGCCTAATATGTAGTAAATGCTCAATAAATATCTGAAGAATAAATGAGATGATCAGACATGCAAAAACACCATTTGTCAATGTAGAAAATTTGCAAGAAAGAGATAGATTCTGGAAAAAAATAAGACAGCAGTCTGGAGGCAGTGGCTAACACTTGTAATCCTAGCCCTTTGGGAGGTCAGGACAGAGAGGATTGCTTGAGCCCAGAAGTTCAAGACCAGCCGCGAAAATAGAACCCCTCTCTACAATAAACAAAACAAAGAATTAGCCAGTTGTGGCATGCCTGTAGTCCCAACTACAGGCTGATGCAGGAGGATATTGTTTGAGCCCAGGACTTTAATGTTGCCGTGAGCTATGGCCACACCACTACAATCCAGCTCGGGAGACTGGGCAAGACCCTATCTCAAAAAATAAAAGTAAACATAAAAAATAAAGCAGTAGCCATGGAGAAAGAAAGGAAGGTACAGATTAAAAAGTACTGTTGGAAGAGACTATCCTTTTTGTTAGCTGGAGTTATCAATGATAACTCCAGAAATTTAACCTAGTCTATACTTAATAGAGGAAATTCAAGGAGAGAGCTCTTAGGGAGTGGAGGGAAAGATAGTTTTATTTTATAGAGCTTGTCTTTCTCTGAGATCTTCTAACTCTCCTAATTTCTCACCACTGTTCTTTGACCTCAAAGGCATTTCCAATCTCATAATTCTGTTTCCTTATCTATCTGATGGATTGCTACTATCCCAACGCCCCACAACAATTTGACTTGGTAAAACTGACAATGTCCAGCTTATAAGGGGCTTAGTTGCACTATCAGTAGAAGCACATCACCAGGATCTCAGTCTTTATAAATACCAGTGGCATGCCAGGGGCTACTTTAAAAATTGCTTGCTGTCAAATGAATGACCTTGCTCTAGAACCCTGAGGTTCTGCGTTGTGACTCTCGCATTAGGGCTCACTTAAGACTCCACACAATACCTAATGGTCTAGTGGTTCCTCATCCACCTGAGACTCTACCATAGATCTGCTGAGGCATAGGACCAAACAGCAAGATAATTTGAATCCCAGCATGGACTTGCTGTAGAACACTTTCTTGCTCAAGGATCAATTCAGACCAGCAGGCTTCTGTGCCACTCAATAAAATGTGCTGAAGCTGTATTCCCGAGTGTGATATAGGCAGCCTTCAAAAGCCAAAGAAGCCCACCAAGTGCTCTAATTCTTTCCTGTTGATAGGAATTGCAAGGTGCAATAACTTGCCTTTGGCTTTAAGAGATTGTCCTAGCACATTCTACACCTCTGGATCCATAAAAACTTCACAAATGGGGCAGCGCCTGTGGCTCAAGGGAGTAGGGTGCTGGCCCCATATGCCGGAGGTGGCAGGTTCAAACCCAGCCCCGGCCAAAAACTGCAAAAAAAAAAAAAAAAACAACTTCGCAAATGTAGCAGACCTCTAATCTTTGTACTGTTTAATTTCCACCCTCCGGCGTGGATTTACCTATCATAGTTGAGGGTAGTATTTCTCAGACTTGAATGTTCATGCAAACACCTGGGAGATCTAAAATGTAGATTTTTATTCAATAAGTCTGAGAAAGGGTCCTAGATCTGGCCTCTCCATTTTTTAACCTTCTCTTCATCCATATCCTTTGCCATATGACTTTGAAGTTATTTTTGCCAAGAGACAGCGTTCTGTCGGTCCTCATTATTCACAGGTTCTGCATTTTTTAGTTTGCCTACTTGTTAAAATTTGTCTGTAATTCCCAAATCAATATTCGTAGCACTTGCATGGTCATTCATAAGCATGCACAGAGTGGCAAAGAATTTGAGTTCCCAGCTAAGATCAAGTTCTTTTTCTTTCAGCTCTTAGAGTGTTTCCAGGTGTCCTTTCAGTGGTCTATTTAGTGCTAGTTCTTTCCATTTTTGAGCTTTTGTGATTGGTGTTGGTGATTTTGTCAGTAAAAAACTGCATTCTTTCCCTACTGTATTTCGATCACAAAGAAAGAACATCCAGTTGATGAGGCACTCAGTTTTGTTAGGGCAGTGTGGTGATGGCTCAAGGTAGTTGCCAAAATAAAGAGAACAAGAACAAGTAAAGGTTTAGCAAGAAAGGAAAAGTTTATTTTAACGGCTTGGATAATAAGCCGGGCTGCCTCCTGGAGACTGAGGGCATCATGGAGCGAGCTGTGCTTGGATTTTACTCACAACTTTTGTGGGGTGTCAACTACTTCTTGGAAATTCCCAAGGTCTTGATCAATGCCATTACCGTAACACGTTCCCATAACAACTCATACTATCTATGCACATCAGAAAGTCTCAGGGACATTAATCAGTCCCCCAAACAACCAGCTCCTCAGAATAACCCACCTGCAAGGTCTTGTACCTGTGAGGTCATGATTACCAATTATCCCTATTCCCACAACATCCCAGGTCAGCCTGACCCAAGCCAGTTTAAAATAGCCTAACCACATCTGCCACCCACCCTGCTCATGTCTAACTGCCTAATCTAACAGAGTTTTTAATTCAGTAGCCAAAGAATGGAGAAGGAGATTTTGTGTTCTAAAGGCACCTCCTCACTAAACAAAGACTGATGTGGGAGTTTCAAGAGTCAGATATGGGACAGAGGAAGCATACAAGCACATACATTGTGGAGTTGCAGATGCACAGATGTAGTTCATAAGTTCACGCACATCTTTCATATAGTGCATGTATAGAAAATGCTGACAATTCTCATTGCAGGGAGTGACTTTTAGTATTACAATGATATGTTAATGAGCTAAAGGTAACTGGAGGTTGCCTGCTCAGGTCTGCACCAGCTTCATACAGGTCTGGACTTGTACCTTCACATGGCTAGTGGTAGCATTCAAACCATCTGGTGTCCTTGAGCATCTGTGCCTCTAGATAGATACTGAAGAAAAGTTGTTAAAAAAAAAAAAAAAAAGAGAGAGAAGAAAAGAAAAAAGAAAGAAAGAAAAGGAAAGGGGAAAAATTGTTAAAGTTTTCCATTTGCTTTGTCAGAGCCGTCCAATGACAGTGTCATTGTTTAAAATGGCCCCCAAGCATAGTGTTCCTACGCCCCAGAAGAGTATGGTGTGCCTTACAGAGAAAATATGTACGTTAGATAAGCTTTGTTCAGGCTTAGAGTTTTCTTTTGAGACAGAACTTCAAGCCCTGGGTAGAGTGCTCTGGCGTCATAGCTCATAGCAACCTCCAAATCCTGGCCTCGAGCGAGTCTCCTGCCTCTGCCTCCCAAGTATCTTGGACTACAGGCGCCTGCCACAAAACCCAGCTATTTTTTGGTTGCAGTGGTTATTGTTGTTTGGCGGCCCAGGCTGGATTCGAACCCACCAGTTCAGGTGTATATGGCCGGTGCCCTAGCCACTTGAGCCACAGGTGCTGAGCCAGACTTAGAGTTTTCTGTTCAATGTTAATGAATCGAACAATACAGGCCATCCCTGGTTTACACACAAGATACATTCCTGAGACTGCCTTTAGGTCAGATTTGTATGTAATGAGGATCCCTGATGAACAGTGCACATATGTTAACAATAATAATAGTAATAATACTATAATGGCTCATATGGCATAATTATAATACAGTGCAATACTATAATAATAATAATAATACCCCTGTGCTTTAATGATAAGTTACAGAAATGATTGTGCTCTTTCTTTTAAGTCAAACAAACAGAAACAGAAAAACAAACTCATACAGAAAGTTAAGATAGGATACATTTCAAAAAAGAATATTAAAAGTTAACACTCACCTAATGCTGCATTGACATTGCTTTCTGGGCTCAGCGCCTGTGGCTCAAGTGGCTAAGGCACCAGCCACATACACCTGAGCTGGCAGGTTCAAATCTAGCCCAGGCCCGCCAAATAACAATGATGGCGGCAACAAAAAAGTAGCCAGGCGTTGTGGCAGGTGCCTATAGTCCCAGCTACTTGGGAGGCAGAGGCAGGAGAATCCCTTGAGCCCAGGCATGGGAGGTTTCTGTGAGCGGTGATGCCACAGCACTCTACCCAGGGCGACAGCTTGAGGCTCTGTCTCAAAATACCATCAAACAAAAAGAAAAAAACCCAAACATTGCTTTCTGGAGGGGACATTTTTAAGGCAAGAAGATGGACTAATGAATTGAAAGATGAGGATGGAGACAGTACTGGAGAGGATGGGGTGGTTGCTAGAGAATCAGGATTTGATTCTGTTGCTGGATGAGAGAAGCCTACTATTGAAGTCAGCTTCTTCAAAGAGGTGCAAACAAAAGATTGTCTGCACAGCCTTTTTATTTTCTGCATCATAAATGGTCTTGTAGTAGCTGATCTTCTCAATGGCTGCAATCTTTGTAAACTGCTCAATGTTAGACTCTTTCTCCTTAAGTTTCACAAATTCTGCTTCCATAAAACAGAGCCTTCAGCTGATTCTTTTGTTGTAAACGTTCTTGGCTGTGGATCTTCTGATTCTTCACTTTCTTGTGTTTTTGTCAGCTGCTTCTTGACCTACCTATGAGACCAGCCACTAGCATAACGGTAATGGCTCCAGCAAACCACTTTTACCATGTGGATTGGTTACATGCACAGAAGAAACTAGTTTTCAAATGATTTATTTAATAACAAATTATCCTTATTAGAAGTCTTGAGAGCCCATGCCTAAATTCAGATTTCCTTAATTTGGGTCATCTACACCCAGGGGATTGCCTGTGTATATTAAATAAGGTGTCTTTAAAAAGAAACGCACATAAAACAAGGTTTCAGCTAATGAAAACCTCCTGAGTACAGGCTCACAGGAACCTAATCTGTACTTCCCCTGGGAACAATAGCTGGGCTTTTGCTAATTCAGTGCTCATGGCAACTTTATAGACAATCAATTAGAACATCATACATCCCATTCTTGTGATTATGCTTACTATCCTCGTAAGATTTTATTAAAAATGTATTATTTGACAGTTTTAAATTAAAGATAGTGGCAGGCTTATACCTTGGATCAAGCAACATGCCATTAATTTACATAAATCTGTGTGCCTTTGATATCTTTGCTGTTGAGAGTATAATTTTGATGGTTGTCCAAAATGGTGGCTTACTATAATTTCCTACTTGACTAAACATATAATTTCAGTTTTTCAGCGAAGACAGAGGAAGTTTTTGACAAATTAATGTTGATTGCTTACCAACAAAATACCTATGACTCAAAAACTGTTCTCACATGCTTATAAATTTCTTTCTTACATTCTGAGGGAATTTGGTGATTTTGCCAACCTTAAATTGAGATTAGCATCCTTTGAACTTTACCTACTCAAAGCTATCCACCATTTTTAGAAATTGCTACTTATTTAGTTGCTTTGCAAGAGAAAAATGGAATTGCAGTCATTCTTCCAATAATCTATATTTGTCTCACCCATACGAGTTTACAAACTGTCACTGTTCTGTTTTCATGCCGACACTCAGAAACTTTTTGTTATGCCAGATCACAGTGTTATCTTTTAGAAGACATTTTAAATGGCAATTAAATATAGTAAGTATAGAGCCAACAATACCTATAACTTAATGGAAGTGTGGAAGAGTTCATGCATGCATATGCAAAAACAACTGAGTCACAACTGCTCCCTGGCTTACCATCACTGTAAGAAGCCACCTGATGCAATGAGCATTATAATTCCAGATTTTAAGTGTGAAAAAATAATCTTGTATAGGAATTAATGAAATACAGTATTTGTACAACACCACGACTCAAGTTTGTCATCACAGTTATAACCAGCTCAAGGAATCATTCAGGTTCAGGGCCCACAAAGCTCCCCCTAGGGCTGTAGGGAACAATCCTTCTGTACACCTGTTAACCATTCATGACACACTACCCTGACTGCTCACTATCTTATATTATTTATCTTAATAGGAATGTGTCCCAACTGTCTTCCTGCTGCACGTGTTACATACCTTGTAATCTGCCTTAGCCAGTTTTGCATTATTAAACTAATATCCCTAAATATAGCCTGCAAAAGTGCTAAGCATACCAAAGCCTTAATTTGTCCTCATCTGTCCTTGGCATGAAATAATTCTCCCCCTTTGATATGAAATCTTGACTACCATAATCTAGCTGTGTTTCTATAAGCCAGGCACTTAACCTACTAAAGTTTCATTTTTTAAAGAAGAGACTCTGGAAGGTTCCTTTAAGCCAAAGTTTAAAAATGATGTCTTGTAGATTTCAGGTAAATGTGTGAATGGGCCAGGTGAAATGAAAAGGCAATGTGGGGCCTGAAACAGCTGGAAAGTATAAAACCTTTCTAATACATTCTCATTCTGAGTTTCTTATACAGCTTTTCTTTTTTTTTTTTTATTTAATATGTGGGTAGGCCCAAAGGCTAAGAATTTGAAGCCCTATTTTAAGCTTTAAAACCTCTATGATTCTAGGATTACCGGTCATTTGTATTCCCAGTTCTGTATTTTTGCTTATTGCTGTCCATTGATTATCACCAACCTACCACCAGAACACACATACACACTCATCTTTGTGAACAGTCTGGAGTGCAAATAGAACATTTAATTAGCAGATAGTAGCCAAGAAGCATTTCAGCAGAAATTTAGCTCTGAAATTAGATCACAGATTATAAATAAAAGCCAGATGGTTTGAAGTTTTACCTATTAGCTAGGTAATATTGCTTAACATTCCTATACTTCAATTTTCTTACTTTAAAATGGAAATATTAGGTTGTTTCAAAAGTTTTGTCCATTTTAATGTCATGTGTTTTTGTAGCTCCATATCTCAATAAATATTTATTCTACTGTGTCATGGTATATACTGATCGATGGAGAATTTTGTACTCTATACATTGATGCTGT
>CAUYPK010142779.1:0-57821 GCA_963574355.1 Loris lydekkerianus
AAACCAACGTTGAACAGTGCATTCATTAACACTATCATTGCCAAATGCCTGGTTAATTTTTCGGGCTGTTTCGGCAGCGCTTTGGTTCAATTTGAATTCATAGAGAAAAATTGGCTGAAAATCGCTTAATGACATCATATAGTAATAGGCCGAAAAGAAAAAAAAAATTAAAAGTAGAAAAAATGAACAGCATCAATGTATAGAGTACAAAATTCTCCATCGATCAGTATATACCACGACACAGTAGAATAAATATTTATTGAGCTATGGAGCTACAAAAACACATGACATTAAAACAGACAAAACTTTTGAAACAACCTATGTTCAACACGTAGGGGTAAGACATTTTTAAGTCTATTACCTGCTGTGTGAAAACTTTCTTGAATTTGTCCTGTAGTTACCCTCAAGTTACCCAGGCTTGAGCCTCTCTTCCTTTCAAGCACTGGTGTCCTCTCACTGCTGGTACTCAACTCAACCTCCCTTCCTCAGGACCCTGACCTTCTCCATGAGGCCCCACTCACTGGCTGCAGGTCCCTTCCCGTGAGCCTGAGACAACAAGTCCCGCAGTAAGATGCGACCAGTTTCCTGTGGGGCTCAGGAGAGAAGAGTGAACTGAGCAGGGCAGGCTCCCCAAAGTTTCTCCACTTTATTCCCTGTACTTCCTCAAAGGTGCCCTAGAGTTGTGGGGAGCCCACTGGAGGATGCACCCCACTTTCCAGTCTAGCTTTCTGTTTTTTTGTACCACGATGAAGCTCTTTACCCCACCTATTGGCTTTAGAGAAAGTGATGCCTACCCAAAAGTTGATCCCTCTCCTGTCATCAGGGCGATCTTAGGACTTCAGTAACCCACAGCAGAACTCCTCTCAAAATCTGGGTGACGAAGTGGATGGCTTCACGAGGACAGTACCGGGTGAGCTTTGGCATTCTAGGTCCAATCCTGGGAGGTTAAGGGGTAGTGGTCTCCTCTGTCCTCCTGATTATCCAGGTGGCAGCTAATGGCTCACACACACATGCACACACTCTTTCCCATTTCCCAAATAACAATGGTATGTTCTCTATCCATATTAAGCAAGAGAAACTGTTGTATAACCTAAGGGACACAGATTTATGTCCTCAGTAGGTTTGGCACTTTATTACCAGCAAAACCTGCATGATCTCAGATTTGTTCATCTTCTAGCCCCGCCTAGACATTTCCCAGAGGCCTGTAGGAGCACAAGGAATGAGGCCAGTAATTACTCTGCCTTTAAAGGTCAGAGACACCTGGTTCCTGAATGATGAACCTTTGACCATACTAAAATCTAGCCTCCAAGGCTCTGCACTGCCCCACTGACCGAATGATGATTCTAGACATGGTATCTCCTCTTTAGGAGGAAGGGAGCCTGAGCAGCCTCACCAGTGGGTTACACTGGAGGTTACTTATATAAGCTTTCAGGATTTGGAAATGATGGTAAGTCCTTGTTTATTTTAATCTACTTATTCATAATTTAATTGGCTTTGATCCTAACTCTTTTTAGCTTTTCTGTTTCAAGACTGAATAATGAGTTTAAAAACCATTTTCCATCAACAGGTAGCCTCCCCCTCCATCTCTTCAGTTATTTTTATCTATCTGCCTTGCTCACAATGTTCACCTGCAGGCTTAGGCCAGCTGCCAAGATGCGGTGCTCTGGACATTGCTTAGACTAGTGGTTTTCAAATGTTTATTGCCTTCAGCTTGGTCTCATCTTATATCTCTCAGCCTTCAAGAGTTGACCCCTAATTTAAGTCTCTCAGTAATTTGAAAATCAGTCCATGTCCATCCTACCATGAAATTCTCAGTTTTACAATTTTTAAATCACATCCCCTTTTAACTATTGACTTTGCATTTTGAAGGCACGTAATCAGTCTTGCATGCAGTGAGCATTTAATTAACATTTTATTTTATTAATCTATCTAATGGTTGTAACAAAAATTATTCTTTCTCTTAAATTTCCATTTATAATTTTATTAAATGCTTTTGTGGTATGAGGAACTGGCTACAGATATACACGTGACTGTTAGGGCAAAAGATCAAATTCCAAAAAGATTATTCTCCCAGGTAGTGGAGGTTCTGACTGAAACATCAGATAAGCTGAATTGGAGAACTCTTACCCTGATTTTATAACCTTGGGGAAGCTATTAAATCTCTCCAAGCTTGAGTTTCACCATCTACAAAAGTCAGGCCAGTAAGAGACACCTGTGTGGTTTCTTGAGGAGTAAATGTGACAATGACCACAGAAGTGGCCCATGGAAAGTGCTTAGTAAACTGCTATCATTATGTGCCCAGGTCCTTCCAGTGAACCATTTAGACATTGACCTTGTCAGTGTGCTTTAAGTGTAGACAGAGAAACATCTTTATCAGAATTGATTTAGCTACATTTAAAGCATGCAGATGGCTGGGCCCCTCCCCAGACTTACTGAATCTTGCTTTCTTATACTGAGAAATCTGCATTTTACCTAACAACCCAGGTATACATTAACGAAAAACATTCTAGATTGTTCCAGTGCTGCTGGTGATGTTGTACCTGCTGCTTTGGCTCCCAATCTGTTCTGTGTGAGTGCTGGCAGCTCAGAGACTGGGTGGGCAGCATCTATCCACCTAGTGATGGATCAACAGGTCAATGTTCATCCAAATTTCTGGAAAACTCTTAAAAACTATTTTAAGGCAAAGTTATACCTTGTGATGCACAGTAGCTATATATTTTTTTTACATTCCTTCCTGAAACCTTTTCCATATTAGATTTAAACAAAAACTAGGGGCATGTGAAGAAAGAATAAGAGATAAGGAGGTAGGAAAATGCTTCTCTGTGAGGGCTGCAAGAGAATTGATTCAGAAGGCAGAGAATCTGAGTCAGAAATTAAAGAGAAAAAAGGATCATCCAGTAAAGGGGTATGCTGGTGCTGACCAGTGGACACCCTTGTATTCCTTGCTCTTTGTCCCTTGGGGACAGCTTCTGAGGGTAGGGTGGAGAGTATCAAGGGGTTTGGGTCTGTGTGAATAGATATTTGTTGACAACAGGCCAGTTTCAATTTAATTTCAGGCCATTAAAAATTTAGTTTTCCTGGCATCTCCCGAAGGCAGCAATTGTTCTACTTCCCTGGCACAATTATCCCATGAGGCAGGCTGCGACTTGTCCTATTTAACCAACCCTTAGCTGAGTCCCCAGGGAGAGGACAGTCAGACAGTGTAACTTTGAAAGCATATCCATCTCCTGATGTGAAGAAGCCCACTGTGGTGGCTGTCAGAGAGAAGGACCTGCAGCCTGGCAGCCGCTGTGCTTGGTACGGTGTATGACATGGCCAGGCCCTCCCTTTGGGGAGGTCTGACTTAGTTGTGCTGGGAACATGCCTTTGTGCGTATTAGGAAGTTGGGGTTTAATGATGCTGTACTTTCCTGGACAGTCACAAATGGTGGCTCAAATTTTTCACTGCGAGAGTAAGAAGCAGGGCTTTGGTTCCTTCAGCCCCAAGTGTGGGTGCTTATTGGCTGGGCAATATTGGACAGCTGACTTTGCTTCTCTGAGCCTCATACTCCTCATTTTGCCATCAATGTTGCTGTGAAGATTTTTTTAAAAATTACTTTTTATTAAACCATAACTTTGTACATTGATGCATTTATGGGGTTCAGTGTACTGCTTTGATATACAATGTGAAATGCTTACATTGAACTAAGTAACACATCCATCACAATTATACTCATTTCTTAATAGTTTTGAAATAAAGATTAAATAACATGTGAAAAAAACCCTTGGACAATTCAGACCCATAGGATGGGCTCAGAAAATGGTAGCAGTGGCCAGTGGCATGGTACCAATATTACTGTCATTGTACTGAAACTTGGGATATGGAAAATCTCCCCACACCCCACCAGGCTTCACTTCAGGGATTAAGTCCTGTGCCCTAATGCCCTCAGCAAGCACGATTTGACAGTACATTCTAGAATGGGTAGGTTAAGTAACTCCTCTACCTCAAAAGAGAGCTGGGCTTCTTCATAAAGATTAATCAGAGGAAGTAATCTTTGAAGTTCAGTTGTAAATAACATGGCCAGTTCTATAAATCAATTAGTAAATATGAGTGCTGCATATTTAAGGACCTAAAACAGAAATTCAGAAATCTAACGTAACAATGACTTCTAAACTGGGCTGCATCAGCTGTGTGGTAGCTCTCGAGAGACTGGAAGTTTACACTTTGGAAAATGAAAAGGGATCATCTACAGATTAATGTTGCTACAGGTAAGATGTGCTTTTAGGTCATGTTAATATTTCATTGACTAATGTTATATACGAGAAACGAATGATTTCATGAATGTTCTCGTCTAACGTGTAAACCTCGTGCAGAGCTGAGGCCGATTGCTCCTTCCCACCATCACAGCTGTGTCTCCCCTTCACTGCATGCGAACCAAGGCATCTCACCACACTGTAAATCAAAATCATTTTAAATTCATGAATAAATCAGATTAAACCACTGAAGACTAATTAGTGCTTTCTAGAATTGATTGATAATATTCAAATCAATTAGAAGCTACTATTGGAAATTAAAAAATAATCAAACATTTTATAATACAAAATTATTTATTAAAGTAAAAAAAAAAAGGAGAGAGATAATTTTGTTCGTTACACAGAAAAATAAAACAAGTGAAAGGTTCCTATAAAAATGTTAATGGTGAGCATACAGAGTAGGAGGGACGCTGTGACCAGGTCTGAGGACCTTGTATTTATGCCTCAGTCAGCATCAGAAAATGGGAAATGGTGACATGACTGTGCTTGTGTGTTATTTGTTAATGGGCTGCATATTTTGGGCTGTCATCTAGATGTGGGTGAAAAACAGATACCCCCTTACTATGTTCCAAGGACTGTGGTTTCTATTAACTGTAACAGATGTCACAGTTTGCTTCCCTCTTGTAGAAATCACTGGTGGCGGCTGCTGAGGGGGCGAAGTCCACACAGTCTGTGCTGGGACAGGGGAAGTACTCAGATGCTCCCAGAGTGTCCAAGCGCTCTGCCTCACAGGAAGCGCAGCAGCAGACGGAGGCGGAGGCTGAGGAGAAGCAGCTGTGCTGGGTGGGCCAGGGCAGGGGATGGGAGGAGTAGTCTTCTGAGGGGTAGCCACAATTTCTGGTGTCCAGAAAAGGGAGAGAATTGTAATTCTCCAGAGCATATGTAGGCAGTTGAGCTGGTGAGTCACTGTAGTCTAAGGAGCCAGAGAGAGTGGAGGAATTGGAAGGTGATCCTGGGGTCTAGAGAAACAAAAACCAAAGAACAAACAGCTTGACGACTTAGGATAAAAAGAACTGAATAGCGTGGATTTATTAGTGCAGGCTAAGAAAATCAGGAGTTAAAACAACACCCACCCGAGTCTGCAGAAGTAATCGTATTTGCTGACTATATGATTTCATGACACCATAGTCCATATTTACCTATTTCTCTCCCAACAACAAATTGCCTTGCTTCACTGCTCTCTTTGTTATAACCATACTCTAGAGGACGTTTTGTTCTTAAACCACAAAATCCCATTGTGCTTCATGTTACCTGCACATCAAATCCTGCTGAGTGTCACAATGTAAGCTGCAGGTGGCACCTTGGGTGTTTCTCTACACCCCTACCATGGAGAACCAGGTAAACTTGCCAAGGTACAACTTGGTCCTTAAGGACCCAGTGTCTGGGTACTCAAGACAAACAACTATCTTTCCTCCCACTGGCATCTTGTTCCCCCCGGGAGGGTGGGGGTGGGTACTATCTGCTTTCTCTTAAGCAAGTCTACAATTGTTGCTGAGAAAGCCTTGCTTGGAAGCTGAAAGGGAACGGAGTCATTGCAGCCCCGTATTTTCCTTGTGACAATGTGCACATTCTGCAGAGTTCATTTCCTATCCCCTCTAAAATGTAGTCTGAGGCCAACACCGACTTTTGACAATTCCCCACCTACCCCCCCAAAAAAATTCTTAAAACAATTTTACATTTTAAGGTTTAAAAAAATGTTGAGTTTCTGAAAGACATCTAAAATAACTAGTGTCTACTAATTGACACCTTACTTCACTTTGAAGGAAAACACATTTGTGAACATTTGAGATCCATCAAGAGCAGACAATTCAAATTCTTTCAAAGATGAGCACTTCATTCATACTAACCATCTCAGACCCAGCTGAGTTCTTGTGCCTATAGCAGATCAAAACAACTAGTTAGTAGAGCTAGTTCAACGACAAAACAAAACAAAAACCCCTCTTTCAGAATTAAGTTTGGTTTTAGGTAGACACAGTGTTAATTCCATTTTCAAGAACTCAAAAATCCATCAATAATCCAAGGGCAGTTATTGAAACCAGTGACTTCTAACTAGCAGATGTCTTAATTTCACAGTTTAAAAAACATTAAATGAATATTGCCTGGAACCTCCTTTTTGCTGCCGCACACCAACTTGCTTGGGGGGCACCTACTTTGAAAATCAAAATGATACGTGTACTTAAAAGTTTGTGTTCCTCAACGTGTGGCTCCCTCTACATGGTGACTTCTTAATGGTTCTTTACTTGTTTTTTTCAGATGATTTCCTCATTGTATGGTTTCTCACCAGATGAAGCAAACTCACTGACAAAGCCATTACAACACAATATTTTGTGACAGCTGGGTTATACTGCAAAGAACTGAGATCAATTACCAGGCTCTCATTAAAGCAGAAAGGGGAAGGCTGCAAGCTGTCTGGGAAACAGTGCAGAACACTCTGTGTGGAACTCAGCTCAGGGTGCATCTCAGACTGAAGGTAAGAGTCCAAGATCTGGTCCAGGCAGCTTGGGTTTTCTTCACAGGAAACACAACTGGAAAATTCTCGGGGATGAAAATAATTGGGTGTGGAAGAAATTGGTTCAGGTTCAAAATACAGTCCTAAAGGAGAAAGAAAAAAGACATCTTTTTGTATAAAAATGCCACTAACAGATTTAGAGTGTTATCTTCCTGAATAATTACTATGCCTAGGGGAAAAGGGGGTTTAAGAAGTCCCAGGAAAGTAAACAGGAAGGCAATTTGGACTTTTTAATTGTCCCAGCCAGTGCAACTCCCAGGGGGAATGAATCTGGTTAATGACGTGGGAATTGGCTATAAAAGTGGCAGAACGGTGAACCAACCTGTGTCCATGTGTCACAGTTAAATATGGCTCAAGCTCCTGCTTTCCTGGACTATAAACACATGGACATCTAGCCCCTATCCGCAGTTCAAGTAAACCTCCCAGAGGTCACTGACAAGAGTTCTTGGAGGCTTTGAGAAAACTTTTGATGCTATAGGAAATAATTCTTTTGATTTAGGGTGACTGCTTTCCTAAACTTTTGAATTACTCAGTAACTTCAATTTTGAGAGAGAGAGTTCTGAGAAGTGATCTAAATGGCAATGCAAATGATAAACATGGAAACCAGAAGCCCAGTGTACTAGCCCAGCAAGCAAAAATGTTTTCTCCTTGAACGTGTAAATGTAATAATGCAATTAAAGTTAGGTTGTTAAATACCAAATAAGAGTAATTTGGAAAACAGTACTCCTTTCCCAATTTACTATTAACAGGCCTGCTTTGTGATACTTATTCTTAAATGCTCAGAGAAGAGAGGTTTAGAGTATGTCCCTTAAAGATACTACAGGATCTGTTTTTTTTTGTTTTTTTAAAGTCTCAAGGTTAAGCTAAAGTTGTGTATTTGGTGGAGAGCTACTGTGGTAGAAGTTTCCTTATATGCAGCCCCCTTAAACTCTTAGCTGTTGAGTTGCATAGGCAGGAGTGTTTATGTAACTGAGTTATTCACGTAGGGCTGAGGAAACTTACACTTGTTTGAACTGCTCTCTGGGAAGAGAGAGGGAAGGGGAGGGAAGCCCCTGTTGGCTGGGAGCTAGAGGCACAGAGTGAAAGCAATATTCTAATGTCTCTGGATGGTCTGTATTCCATCTAATAGTACACTAAAAAAAGATAAGTTTTGGAGAACAGTTATGATTTGTTTTTTTTTTGGTTAAGTTTAGTTATTCAGATGGGGAACTAGAGGCAATGTGAAGAACAAACTCTTGGAACAGAATAGGTAGCAGAGAATAGAGAGTTCAGACATGAGAACAAAAATTTGCACTTGCTTCCTTGCTAGGCTGGCATCTGGAGTGGCTATGCCTTTTTCACCTTCTGATTGGTTGGATTCCAATTAAATGGTGGTGCCTGTCTTAACCCCTGAATCAAGCACTGGAGTCTTTCGAGATGGACTTTTACAAGAGTTTTTGAGGGAATCGTAATGCTGGCTGTACTGACCTGCAGAAGACGGTGCCATGGGGTCTGAAAGGTGGATGCTGCTGCTTCCGGACAGCTGTCAAAGCAAGAACATCCCCGTGAACAAAGTGAAATGAAAGTTCTCTAAAGGAAAAATCTAAGACATTCTGACGGGAACTGTGTTTCCTTCTGCTATAAGGTAAGCCAGATTCTTTCTTCTCAACAAATTGCCTTCATTAAATACAACCAATCTATATTTGATTTAGATTCAATTTTTATGTTTGCTTGCTTGAGAACTTTTTTCTAATATTATATTCTCCCACTTAAATTTTAAAGGTTATTAATTTTGATAAAATATATAAATAATTTTTATGTTATAGAAGTGTGACACTTCTAGAAAACTCAGCAAAGAGCTTATTAAACAATTTAATTTAAAATTATTAAGGACTAATATTTAATTTCAGATATAACTTAGTCAATTGTTTTCCTCAAAATTTTCATATATCATCTGGCTATGTAGCCTTAGAAATCTGTTTCCCCCAAAGGACACAATTTCTAACTTTGATATGCCTGAGTCGCTAAAAAAATTCACATGTTCTTACTATAAGTGAAATATTAAAATATAAAATATTATCTTAAGGTTGTAGTTGGTAAATTGTAGCCTGTCTACATTCTCACGAATGGCCAGGAAATATTTCCATTCTTTGTGAGTCTTTTAGTATTTTCTATAAAAGTTGCTTTTTTCACTACTGTATTTATATACTGAAGCTTTATAAGACTGCTCCTTTTGACTATTTAAAGCAGAGCAGCCTGCATTTTCTAGCAGAATTAATAATTGTACTAACTAAATAATTTAAACTTTTTTTTTTTTTTTTTTTTTTTCAATTTCAGGTGGTGACTTTAAAGTTTAAAGGGACAAGCGTTGTTTCTCTGTGACTCTGTGCTGGGAAGCCGAGCTCACCACACCTCTCTTGGGTTACAGGGTACAGGGGATAGTCACTCCAGCACACCCAGCCACTCACTCACTGGGAGAGCTACACAGCCAGCCCGTGCTGAAACAGGAGGCGGTGTAAAGTTTGAAAATGATCCATGCTATAATGTCATGAACCAGGAAGCTGGAATCCTTTACCAGCTCTTTATGCAAATATTTGGCTGCAGCTTGAGCTCAAGGACTTGGAAGGAGTGGGTTTTAAAAAATCTGCTTCGTTGTAGAATTCTCATTAACCCCACTCCTCCCCTGATTGGCTTGTTTTTCTGCCTCCCATGTTATCTCCCTGAGGTATGTTTACAATATCCTACTCGATGTTATCTTTCTAGTCATGGGTTCACTTTCTACTTTGCTCCAAGAATACAAAGAAAGGCACCTCTCTCTTAGATTTCAAACAGCATAAAAAAAAATCCACAATCTATAATTTATAAAAACACATCAAGGCTATTTAAAAAAATAATGGTTTTTAAAAAAGGTAGATCATATCTTTTGGTAAGTACTAACTTAAGTTTCCCTTTGCCCTAAAGGCAAAAAAAAAAAAAAAAAAGTGTGTGTTTGTGTATGTGTCTGTCTGTGTTTGCAAATTGATCTGGCTGAAATAAGTTTTTAAAAATCAAATTCTCCAGTCTGGCATGCACACCATTTTTTCCTGCTTGAAACTTGGCACTGCTTGAAACTTGGATATTTGTCTCAATCTGTAACTTCCACTCACGATTGCCTTCTTAAAATTTCAGATTGTGGGAACTACTCTGACTTTATGACAAATTAAGAATTTCTTCCTTCTTTGTAGTATTTGAGATCATTAACTCTATCTTTGGCTTAAAGTTTCCCAGAGGCATCTTTCAATCACTGAACAAACTGGAGATCCTCTCTTTTAAAGGAGAAACCTCTACACTACAGAGCAGGTGTAAATGATCCCCTGGTATCTGCCTCCCTTGCCTGCTGAGTATACTACCACAGCTTTCCTAGAATCCCAGATCCTCCAGATGGCTCCTAGTGAGGAGCTGTACATCTGGCTCCTGTAAATCAGTTACATAGGTGTTGCTCCTACTAGCTTGGAAGGGCCTGGGCCCAAATAGGCTTCCAGGGAGCAGAACAGAGTAGGCTCTGCCTGTACCTATGAGGAATTGGTTCAGAATTCCTGCTTTGTTTCAAAAAGTTTTAGATAAGTTAAACTGCTCTAGGGAACAGAAACCAGTTAGATATCCAAGTAAAATCCTTTACCCTTATTTTATCTAACAGGGGAACAGTGGCCAAACAAATCTGTAAGGGCCCAGTTTCCATGCCCAAATGCAACTTCTCAGGGTATAGCTGAAGCAGAAGTCTACCAAGTACCAAAGCTCCTAATGAAAGATAAATTGGTTGAACATTGTGAAGAGTTTTTTTTTTTTTCCTCCAGAAGCATTTTCAGGTTCTCTTATACCTGGTTTTATTAAGTATATAACTATCTAACTATCTCTGGGCTCAAGACTAGACTAGACTAGGCTTAATATGGTCAGATCTGTAGAAGGATGAGGTTAGGGAACCAATAAGTGGGAAGGGTTTTTATACTAAGAATAAGAAGATCCTATTTTTAGCTTTATCATTAGCAACTGTAAGACTTTGAATTTTAGTTGTCATAGAGGTATCTATACTGATTCCTGATCTACTTTTGCTGGTTTAATAAGAACTAAGTGAAATAATGAGTGTACAAAAGTGCTTTAAAAGAAGAGCCATTGTAAAGCCCTCTACAAATGTTAGGGAAGTTTTATTGTATTACCTACAATTCTGCACCTGGAGGTACTAACTTCTCCAGCTGTATGTGCCAAATCACAGCAAGCTGAACTATGTAGGAACAGATCCTACATTCGTATCCAAATCAACCCCCAAACTCTGAGCAGAGGGTGTGCATGAATACTACTCAAAAGCTGGCTTTCACAATCCTTGGTTGGAATTTTGTTTTTGTTGCTTTTCCCAAATAATAAATAATGATAGTTGACATTTATTGAGCACTATGTGGAAAGCATTCTTCTAAGAGCTTTGTAAGCAATAGCTCAATTAACCCTCACAAAATCCTATGTCCTCAACTTAAAGATGAGGAAATAGGCAAGAGAGATGGGATACTTTGCTTGAGGATACACAGCAGGGACCAGTGAGATCCGAACCCAGCCCATCTGGGCCTGGAACTTCTGTTTCCCACCCCTACATCTTTCACCTCCCATTTCATGAAATTGTACGCTGCACACAAACAGTGCCAGGCACAGAAACTGCTGTGGGGCAGAAGTGGGGAGAAGGACATACATAGGCAATGTAGCCCCCACTGTCAGATCCTACATTTGTACCCAAATCAGCCCCCAAGCAACTGTACCATCCAGGGCTTTCAGCGATGAGCTGGCCTCTCATGGGGGATAACCCCACCCTGTTTATTTGGTTGTTCCGCAGCTGGCACCTCCCTGAGTGCCCTGGACAGGACTCATCTGCTTTTGAGAGGTGTATAAAGTTTCAGGGAACACTTATGACTGCCCAGTTCAATTCTTTAATAACCTGGAACCCAGGGAAAGTGTTGTTAAATCTTTAGGAAGTGGTTCTCTACTCGGAGTTGCCTCCCCTGTGAAGATATGGCCCTTTTCTGCTGGGGAATTTCAGTGACTGGAGATTTACAGAAAAATGATCTAGAAGCTGAGTTCCAGAAGAATGCGGTGACTTTCTGGGATTTTCTGTGGGTAGGTGAGGGCTGTACACACAGTCTTCCTAACGCAATAAAAACTCACTCACCTGCTTGTCATTCTTCTCCCTGCAGAGGACCAACAGATCTTTTATAACTTTGATCATGGGTGATGGGCTCCCCCAAATCCTGAGCCCCACAACATGACCCAGGTGTCCTCCGTAGTTTCCCCTGGTTGACTGAGAGGAAGCTGGCGCAGAACAATGGAGGAGGCCAGGTTTGGGGATGGTGAGTGGGCGGCCTCCCAGACACAGGGCTGCCAAGGCCCGCCTGCCCGGGCAGTGAGCAAGGGCTTACGCTTATGGTTATGGTCCCCCCCAGGCCTGCCCGGGCGGGGCAGTCAGCAAGGGCTTACGCTTATGGTTATGGTTCCCCCCAGGCCCGCCTGCCCAGGCAGTGAGCAAGGGCTTACGCTTACGGTTCCCCCCGAGGCCGCCTGGCGTGCCCGCCTTTGCTGCAGCAGCTCCTTCACCGTGACCTTCACCCGGACACCTTGATACACCTTCGGTTTTTCTGGGGAAAGGCAACTGAGTCAGTGGTCGAATCTAAGGTCTGGGTGTCAGGTTGTGGAGTGTGTGTGTGGGAGGGCTTCATAGGCTAATTCAGCTGAAGCCAAGTTTCCAGGTTTGGAGAACACAGATGCTAAAAGACGGCTCCCTCTCCCTCCCCCCCAAACTCTCAAATGCGAAAGGATGAAGGGAGGCTGAGCAGGTCAGGGCCCCAAGGGAATGGTGCCGAGCCCAGGCCTACACCTGCAGCGCCCTGGTGTTTCTGCTCAGGAATGTGGAAGCCAGGCCGGGGTAGCTCACCACCTTGGCTAAGCAAGTCGGGAACCTGGGGTTCTGGGCCCAGCCTTCTGGCCTGGGGGAGGGTGTGTTGGACCTGGGGAGGGAGCGGGCGCTCTCTATCCAGAGCAGCAGTCCGGGCCCACCCGACCGCGATGTTCCTGCAGGTGTGAACGTCCCAGTCCCTTCCTTCTCCACCACGACAGGCGTGGCTTCTGGGGAGGCTCCGACCTCTACCCGTCCTTGGTCTGGCAGCCAGCCCCGGGCCGAGCGGCGGGGTTTGGCCAGCCCTGTCCTGGGCCCTCAAGCAGAGGGATTTGTCAGACTGACCCTAGTAAAGGGGCTCGGCCCGAGGAACGCCCTCCCTGCTTCCTTTCTGTCTGTGCTTCTTCTGCGCCTTTCCCGCGTTCCATCTTTCCCTCCGCCCTCCTTCGCCCCTTCTCCTGCTCTCTCCCCCCTTCCCCTCCCTCTGTGGCGCGGGCGTTTCTCCGCGGAGCAGCCCGAGCTCGGGGAAAGCCGTCCGGGTTCTGGGCTACCGTGCCCTCCGCTGGGAGGCCGCCCGGGAAGGGCCGCCGGCGCGCCCCCGAGGGGTCCGCCGGGAGGGACCCTGCGCGCCGGGAGCGGGGACGGCCCCGGCCCGGGCCCGGAAGAGCCGCAGTGAGTAGGTGGGACCGCTATGAGGCCGAGCCAGTCATTGAGCTTTCGCGGTGGGGGTGGCCGCCGCGGAGCCCAGTGCGGCCCCGGCCCGGGCCCTGACCTCGACCCGGGAGCGAACGCCCGGGATCGCGCTGGGAGGAGCCGGGCGCGGGGGCCGGGGGCCGGGGGCGGCCGCGCGTTCAGCCTGGGCAGCCAGCGCCTCTCCTGGTCACTGCGGGGACCGCAGCTGGATAGCGGGGAGCCCCCCCCGGGCTGGCTCCCGAGAGCTAGGGTCTCCGCTGGAAAGGGGGTCGCGCTGTTTTCGCCCAGACCCGGAGAATCCCGTGCCCAGCTCGCAGGCGCAGGCGCTGCGCCCTCTCGGCGCTCCATCCTTCCCCCAAGCCCCCACCCCGGGCTCGGCGGGCAGCGGGCGCGCCTCGGGGTCCGCACAGGGACCGCCAGCGCTCAGCTTTGCGCGGCCGGCGCTCTCGGCTCGCGGCCCGGCTCCCCGTGAGCCTCTAGCTCCCCCCGCCGCCGCTGCTGGTTGCGCAGGGTTCGCGCTGCCAAGTCCCAGCACACGAAAGTGGAAAAGTGGAGGGCGGCCAGGGACCTGGGGTACGCGGGCGTCCGGAGCCGCCGACTGGACCATTGGGGCCTCTGCCCATGGGAGCAGGTACCGAGGGGAGCGGCTACAGCGTGGCCCGTGCCCTCTCGGGATCCCCGGCCCTTACTCACATGCCCTGACTTTGTGCCTCTCTGTTCTATGCAGGAAAAGCTGTGGGAATACACCCGGATTGAAATGCCCCTGGCTCGCGTGACCCGACCCCTGGAGAAGCAGCCGAATTACCCGACATCGTGGTCAGCAGGAGCCAGGGCGGTGGCTGGATGCCGCGGCTGCGGGGACTCAGCGCCTGGAAGGGCTCCTGTGCCAGGAGAGAGGCAGACATGCAACATTTTAAAGTTTCATGAAGCACCGGCTGCACCCAGGGCCCTGGAGTAGGAGACAGACAGAATTAATGTTTTATACCTTCGGGTATAGGTTTGAGTTTTTCCCCCCTCATGCCAAGTATTTAAAACCTCTAGAAACCCATGATTTGACAATCAATGATTGCGCGATACTTTCAATTTGAATATTCAAAGGCTTAACAAAATGGACTATCTTCTGCAGAAATCCTGCACACAGGCACCCCAGAGACAGTCCAGACAAACAGGGGGTGAGGCCCCTTGGAGTCCTGGCCCTGGCTTTTACTGTATTTTGAGCATTTTGTCCTCCTTGGCTCAGACACAGCAGGTGTCCTCAAAGATGCTCTGAGTTTCAGCCTCAAGGGCAGCTCAGGAGCCATGAGTGAGGTAGGCTGCCCCCTCAGGGTCCCATAAGCCAGAGCAGCTGGCCTGAGTGGGCCCCACACCCCTGATCTCTGTTTTAAGGGGAAATTTCAGGTTTTTGGGAGTGAACATGGCAGCCAGTGGGTGTGGCACAGCAAGCAGTCACTCTGGGCCCAGGAGAGGCCTGGGCTCTGTCTGTGCCTGTCTCCTGGCCCCACCTGGCCCAGTGTGGGCTTCCCTCCACTTTCCATCCCACTGTCTTCCTAGGCCCCCCCCCCACGGGGTCGCAGCACAGGATGTCTGCCCATGAAGACCCTTTGCTCCTCCCCATGCAGCTGGGAAACCCAGCTTGCCCTGGGGGAGATTTTCTGACTCCTGTCTCATCACTGTCCTGCGAAGTTCCCTTTTCTCTCTGTTTCTCTCTAAAGCCACCCCGCCTTCTTGGTGTAGGAACACACTTTAGGAAATGGCGACAAGCTGCTCACGGCTCATGTTAGCTGAAAGGATATGGATTTGGGTTCAAGCCTTCTCACTTTGGGGTGAGAGGTGGAAGGGATTTGAGGTCTGTCTGCCCCGTGGTCCAGGCCTAAGCCCCTCTCCAGTGCCTTGGGACTGTGCCAGGTCAGCTTGGAAGCACTTGCTCTGTGGAAGATGAGGGAGACAGTGCCGGGCTCCTCCCGAAGCCCTTGTGAGGGAAGACAGGGAAACAGCTAAAATATTCCCTGGGCATCCCAGAGGGTTATGGCCTCTGCTCTTTATTCTCTGGTTTTCTGAAATGCAGAAAGTGCAGTTTGGCCCTGAAGGTTGCCAGAGAAAGACCTGAATGCCCTTAAATGTCTCAGAGTGTCAGATGCAGGGTGGAACACACAGCACACAGGAAAGGGGTTTCTCTGAGAAGGACATGACTGATGGGAGGGACTGCTTGGCAGCTAAAAACCACATTTCTGTATGAGTTCAGGGCTGGGACATCTGAGGTGGCACCTGGCAGTGAAGGGATGATGGGGTGTGTTTGTTCCCAGCACAGCTGGAATCCGTCAGCTTCTGGAGCCTCTTTCTCCAAAGGCCCCTAGGCTTGTGTCCTGGTTTTTCCTGATGGAAGGCAGGTCTGAGGACTGGACCTAAGGAGGGAAGGACAATAGGAGTTGAGAAAGCTCCTGGCCCCAACCCTGTGTCCCCTTCACAGCACAGTGGACAGCAGCTGGCAGGGAGGCAGGCATTCTGGTCCTCGCAGCTCCTTCCATCACTTCCTTTTAGTCCTCATCCTTTCTATTTTGCTCTTATTTTTTTGTTTTGTTTAAAAAACCCTCCTCCCTGTCCTTTTTGTGTGTTTTCCTAATGTTTCTCTGTCTCTTTCTGTCCCTGCCTTTGTCTTTTTCTTGTTGCATTATTATTGGTTGCCCTGGTTCCTGCGTGACTCTAGTTTCCCTTGTTCTGGGGGAGCTGTCTCACTCTTTCGTCCCCTTCCTAACCTCTCTCTCCACGTGGGGATGATAGGGCGGCAGGAGGCTGTGAATCCCTGGCAACATCACTGAAGTGGATGCTCATGGTTGGCCGCTCGGTGCGGAAAGCAGGCAAGGCTGGGTGAGAGGGGAGCTCCTCCCTGGAAGTCATGGGGTCTGTAAGGACAGCAGTGATCTCTTTGTCCCTTCCTCCTGTAGCTTCTGCCTGAATCATGGCAGCAGTCTTGGGGGCGTCTATGTTGGCCTCCATTGCTGGGATGAACACGCCAGCACTATCGCTGGCTAGCAACTTCAGAACACTAGATTTGCCCAGACCTAAGCCCTGTTTTCAGGATTTTTTTTCCTGTGGTTTCTATGACAACACTCTAGCACAGATACTTAAGAGCCAAATGTCATGCATGTGAAGGTAAGAAACAGTCCTTTCTCAGTGGGTCCTGTGATTCTTCCTTATAGATTCACACCTACAGTGAGGGCCTGGAGCAGCCGTGTCTACTCTGAGACCATGGATACCCATATACAATTGGGTGTTCCAAAAGACTTAAAGCCTGTTTAAGTTGTCACTTACTGTTTATAGATGGCAGGTGCTGGATGTCTAGAGCCCCATTCACAGAGGAGGAAACAGGTGCAGACGGGTAAGCAGTGTGCCAAAATTGTTGTGTACATAAATGGCAGAACTGGGATTCAAACTTTCCAGTCTAACTCCAAAGCTCTTGTGCTTAACTATTAATGTTGTCTTCCTGTTCTTTTATTAACAGAAGGTTTCCACCTTTTTGGACATCAACCTACAATAAGAATTCATTTCACATATTCTTATATATATGTAACAATATATTTATGAAACAAACATGCAACAAAGTATAGCCATGTATGTCAGGGACTCTGGTGTCTTCTATTCTATACCATCTTTTCCATTTCATTTCATTTATGAAAAGTAAGTGTTGGTTGGGAATCACTAAGTTAATTTAATGACCCACTAATGAGTTGTGGGTAGCCTTGGAAAAACACTGTAAGGTATGCAAACACATGTTTCAATGATATGCACGTGGAAGTATTTTGTGATATGCTTACCATTAGTATTTGCAGGGAGACTAAGGGTATTCCGTGAAGACTGTAATCACTAGAACCCCAAGGAAGAGGCTGGCTGGAAGTGAGGGTGAGCAGTTAATTATGCTGATTACAGTCTGTTTCTCAGACTGTGACCTCTTCCCTCTTCCTGGGGACACTGACATATCTGGGTGTCTTCCCTGAATTCTTGATAAACTCTTGGGGGTTTTAATAAAAGAAACAAACCTTGTGGGGTTTCAACAGGCTTTAATAGGCTTACCTGCTGGATGTTTGGGTGTTAGAAGGGATCTTTGAAATATAGAGAGAAACTTAAGAGCCTTTCCCCAACTTCTCTGCTGGTGGTTGTCCAGCCTCTGGCTCCTTTTCTTGGCTGAGATCCTGGCCCATGGTAGACTCTGTGTGGAGGAAACAGGAGCTCACTATTTTTAGGGCAGTCTGTTCCACTTTAAGACAGCTTTAAATATTTAAATATAAGCTTTATATTATTAAATATAAGCTTTATATTATTTAAATATAATGATCAGTGATTGAGCCATAATCCAGTTAGGTATTAATTGGGCCCAACTGTGTAGTAGGCATGGTATCCAGCATTAGGTTTCTGCTATTAACTACTCTGTTCTCCCATGTCCATACTGCTGTTTAGTTTAGTTCATTCACTGATTCTTTCATCAATCATATACTAGTTGTCTGCTCTGGGTCCAGTGCTAAGCCTGAGGAAGGCACCCTGCTCACCCCTGCCTCCAACTTCCACCCCAAGCTTTCTTTCTATGAGTCTTATCATCTACAGTTTTGCTAGTTTCTCTCTACAGCATAGTTTTTGAGATTTTCTGGCTTTCCTTGCCACTGAACTCAGAAACTATATCATTTGTCATTGACTTTCTTGAAGTCAATCGGTACCCAGAATGATAGGAAAAGAGCAGATTTCTTTTAAAAGTTTAAAATGAATATTTTAACTGAAAAACTTTGGCAGCCTTTTGTGTGCCAGTGACACTGTGGTGCATTGTAATTTTCCCCCTAAGTAAGAGATTTTATTAAACATAGACACATGCACATTCAGAGACTTTCAGCATCAGGAAATGGGGGAGTTTATTCTCTCCAATTTGACTACAGCTCTAAGTTCTCTTTACTAATGCAAACTTCTTTTGTCACCTTGACTTTGGGACACTGTTACCAAACCTTGTGGGAAATATCAAATTCTGAAAACTTGAATACATGGAGGAAATACTTACTTTTTGGGTCCTAGAGTGAACATTTGGTCCATGTGAAAATGACCAGGGAGACTAGTAGATGAAGTTTACCTGATGAATTGTGCTACGTCACTCTATTCTCATAAGACATACTCAAAGTTTTAACATTTCCTTAGGTTTTCATGGGAAACAAGCACTTCATAATTTAAATAGGAAAAAAAAACATCGCACACTGTTTTAAAAGTTCATCTTCTATCACTTAAATCACCTGTAGTATGCAATATTTAAGGCACACAAAAGTACATTGAGAATACCATGATGAAAACCTATGAATGTATCACCAAGGTTAAGAAATAATGAAGTTGAGTGATCTTGTATTTATTAAGTATTAAAACATTCAGATTATTTCACTCAAGATACTTGGTTAGGGAGAAGTTGAGCAGGGATGTCTATCGATTTTCCTGATGTAAAGGGGCTAATTCCTGGATATTATTTTTGTGGTCCACATTTTTTACCTCTTGGAACTTGTAACATTTTTTACTGTTGTTTTTTCTTGTAATAAAGTGACAATGACATTGCAAACCCATATGTCTGATTTATCAGAGGTTATTTAGAGGATAGTTCTCTATCAAAAGATCAAATGTAACATGGTGTATTATTTACAAATAACTGCAGAAGGCTTTATTTAGGGGCAGTGCCTCAAGGAGTAGGGCACTGGCCTCATATACCAGGGGTGACAGGTTAGGTTGGCCTTTAAGGATTCTGATCTAAGTTCCTGATTTATTTATCATATATGTTTTAGTCATACTGAAGATACCGTATATACTCGAGTATAAGCCGAGTTTTTTTGGCACAAAATTTGTGCCGAGTTCGGGTTTTTTGGCACAAATTTTGTGCTGGAAAAAACTCGGCTTATATTCGAATATATACGGTAATATCAAACACGGAATAATTTTAATTTATAAGACATTTTTGCAATATATTATAGTCCATTTAGATAATAAATTTGTCAACATTTTTCTGTGGGTTGGTAATTTTGTTTCTAAAGACATTAAAGGAAAAGATAAAGACATTAAAGAATACCAAATCATCTTAAATATATTACCACGGAAGCCCAATATCCTCCTACTGTGTGAATATACAGATGGTAGGGCTAATGATAAATACTAACTATGGTGAGAATTTTCTCAAACACTGGTTTCAGAAAACTGTCATCCACAGAATCAGGGGCTAAGTAGGTATTCATCTTCAGGGTATAGTTTCATTTTAATCCAATAAAGATTTCCTGAGAACTGGGGACAGAGCAAAAAAAATCTGCTTTTTCTTTCTTCATCATAAGACAGAGAGGTGAGACATTCATGAGTCGTCCCTGGAGTCTCCTTAGTTGGAGCATTCCTCCTTATCTAGAGTGTATGATTTTACACTTAACTTCTCTTGAGCTGATGGTTATTGAACGTACTATACAAGGTGAATAACATGATACTGTTTTGAATAGAAATGACACTTCAGACAGAACCCAATGATAGAACCTACAGTGGAGAGTATAATTTTGGTGTGGTGTTGGTAGAATCATTATAATGTAATCTAATTTAAACCTTTGACATTAGTTGCTATTCTGGTACTTTACCTCATGTCTTGTTGCTTATTTAGATCTACAAGGGCTGTCCAGAAACTATGTCTATTTTTCATATTCCATGACTGGATACTTTATGAACAGCTCTTGTACATTTTGAAAAATGGATCACAAGGGTACTATAATATTTATATACTGCATATGTGTGTATATGTGTGTACATATGCCTATAAATGTATATTTTGTTATTGGGGTTAGTAATTCTCCCTTTGTGGAATTTCTTTAGAGTACTTCACTCTTTTTCTCCTACCACAATAGGACCATGATGTTGTATTATAAACTGAGCTGTAGCAAGTGGTCATGATCATTTAAAAGCATTTGTTAAATAAGTGAGGTAAAGATGTGGTTTTCTTCTCCCATTCTTTGGGGTTTGTATAACATTGTAAGAGCAACAAACACTCTGAGCTGTTATACATTCCACGTCTGTCCGAGTGATTCATGGGATGATTGTCTGTAGTGCAGCTTTTGCACGGGCAAGTTTTGCCTTGGGCTTCTTGACGTCATCATGTCCTGGCTTGAACTTGACATCACCATCTCTGCATACTTTAAATCTTAAATACATGTCCTGTGTCCTGGCAGGACCTGAAAGAGCTGGAGTATTGAATCCAAGATCTTTAATTTTCTCTGACTTTCTCTGAAAAGCTGTGAGTCTGGGAATAGTATATTTAAAAAATGAGAGGGAGAGGACAAGGTGCATTCTTTGGGTGTGTCAGAAAGGTGCATGCCTATGAAAAGCTGTGGTTAGAATCCACACACAGTGGAAAATAGGGAGTTACTTGCAGGGGAAATTGGATCTGGAGATAGAATTAATTTCCTGGTCATAATTTTGTAGTTTGATTTAGACTCTTAAGAAAGTATCCCAAGACAATAAAACAGAATTAAATTAAAATGCATGGGCTACAGAAGTGCATTGTCGAGATAAAAAGAATTCTTAAAAATAATTTACCATTTGAAATGACTGACACTGCTCCTATGCTCCCAACGTCTTCTGGACTGGATAGTGGAAATAGATAGTACCTCCAGTGTGGGCATGTGGATGTCTGTTTTTTAAATAAATCGGTTTAGTCAAACATCATGAAAGGAACCGGGGCTTTAAGAAGACTGCAGACACCATTGCACTCACTGTACTTCCCTCTGTTCCTCTGCCTGGCTGCTAAGCTCTCCTTGTCTGAGAGCCAAGACATCTTCAGGTTGTTAGGAATAAATGATCTTAATATGTGAGTAGATAACGGCCACATAATAAGAGATATGAGTGTGCCTAATATTCAGTGTTGTAATCAAACAGAAGCTAAGGTCATGTGCACACATGTTATGATCTAGAGGAGCTTTACTATGCTGTTGCCGCTTAGAAACAAATAGGAAGCATTTGTAGAGGATGATAATCGTTACACATTTTATACCACCAACCTAGAATAATGCCTCTGAGACCCTCAGAAAGACCTCTAAAATCTATCGAGGGGGGGCCAAATCTCTTCTTGCTGGCACAGGGGCCTGCTGTACAGGTATGAGTCACTGCTGAATGGCACGTGGCTCTGCCGATGATACTGGAAGCAGAAATGAGGCCCCAAGTCACACTGAGTGTAAGAAAGAGAAGCTCTCATTTTCCGCAGTGGATGTTGCCACCTTTCACTAAAGAGTGAATATTTAGCAAAGTCAAGATCAGGATGCAGGGAAAAGCTAGTGGGAAGCTAGTGGGGTGGAGCCCGGGGACTGCGGGCCACACATGCTCAAAGGAGGGCTCACTACCTAGCATTTCTGCTGGTGCTCCACGAATTGGGCGTGAGTTTGCTTAGCCAAAGATACCCTTGAAGGACCAAAGAAGAAGAAATAACAATTATCTATATTTAAGTGTGAATTAATCCCCTTATTTGAGTTTCTGGAAATAATGTTATGCCCCCCCACCCCCCTTTTGGTCTAAAATACTAGCTTTGGAGATTCATTCCTTCATAGTGGAAGGTTTACAGTTTTCTGTTCAGAGAGTATTTGCATTTTTCAGAGTATAGGAGCTGTCACAGAGGACATGATGGACTCTGTAGTGAAGGGCTTTGGACAACCAGGTGGAAAATGAAAGCCTTAGTCCCCAGAGGACAGAGGAAGAAGGCGCTGGGTCAGGAGAGGCCAGAAATATGTGAGAAAGGAGTAAAGAAAGGAAGGCAGTCAGAAGGTAGGAGAAAGGGTTTAGGTATAACCGTGGCCTTCACTCAAGCATTTGTGAGGTCCAAGTGAGTGCAAAGCATTTATGATGGGCCGAGCCACAGACAGACACACTCATTGGTGGCAGTTATGCTGGGAACTTAATTGGCAAGGGGACTCACGTCAATCAAACCTGACACAAGGCAGGTTCATGCTTCAGTTTCTTATGGCTAGTAAGAGCTGTACATTTCCGACCAATGAACCACCAACAAGGCCTTTCTTCAAATAGTCGGGAGATGAGGTGTGCAGTGCTGCTGGCTCACACCTGGCAGTATGTCCCTCTCCAAAGCCCTTTTGTTTTTTTCATGGTGTTCTGTCACTTCTTCCCATTAGCTTAGTTCTATTTTCTGTATTTTGTTTAAAATGCATGAATTCTTTTTTGATCACAGAATGCCCATTTTACTCACTCACTTTGATAACTGTAGGTTTAGTCCTTCAGTGAGACAATGTTTTGTTTGATTAAGGCTATCATAGATCAAAGACAATTTTTGGCTTTTGTTGTATTGGACTGATTTGGGGAGATGCTGGGCTTTAGGGCAGAGTCAAAGCTGTGTATTTATGAAGCCATGGTCTCCTGATCTCATTCTATTTATTTTATGGACAATAAAGCATTTATAGATGGTGCCATATGTATATATATATATATATATATATATATATATATATTTTTTTTTTTTTTTTTTTAACTGGGATTTTACATGTCACTGCAATGAGGGAAATGTATAAAACTTGTTAAAGTCACATGGTTTAAAATGATTTTTGCTTTATGTGCCCACATGTGTATTATATCCAGTTCATTTTCTTTTACTAAAGAATACACATAGTTCATAACTAAGAAAAAGTGGACAGGAAAGTCAGTATGGTTTACAATCTGTATAACTTTTTAATGTCATTTAAGGAAAAAAAAAATCAGTGCCAAAATGATATTTCAAAGATAACAGAAGGTTCATATTATACTGGGTTACCAAAGTTCCCAAAAGACCAGACTGTAAGATTGTCTCACTAGAACATGGTCCATGATGTATTTAATTAACATTTGGTTTTATTTCTGGGGGGTTATGGTGGGGAAGCTTGCAAATAAATGCCATCGTCCACTAAGAAAAGGTGGCATTATGGCTTGTTCTGAAAATCCAGTTCTGAATGAGCAGACACACCTAAAACAATCTGCAGAATACGGAACCTCACTTAAAGGATAGCACAGAATTCCTCGGTCCACCTG
Source organism: Loris lydekkerianus (assembly GCA_963574355.1). NCBI lineage: Eukaryota > Metazoa > Chordata > Mammalia > Primates > Lorisidae > Loris > Loris lydekkerianus. Next base: position 23,423 of record CAUYPK010142779.1, read on the forward strand.
TCAATAAGCTCTGCGGCATTCATAGGCCCCCCAGGCCATGCTCCCGTCATCTTTCGTCCAAGGTGAAGGGTCATGAAGGGAAGAGGTGTCCACCTCCTCATCAGGGGAGATTGGCACCACCTTTGGTGGTAGGTCGTTTGACACCGTCATGAAAGGGGTGAAGGGGTACGGAGGTGGGGTCGGGTACCCCGGTGTGTGGTGTAGATCCTCCAGCGCATGCAACGAGTAGGACTGGGCCCCGGCAAGGGAGGAGCCCCAGCTGGATCCCCTATGCTGGGCAGTGATCCCAGGCTCAAGCTGGGAGAGGCAGCTCGTGCTGGGTGGCAAGGTCTGCAGGGTGTCGGTGGGCATGGGCTCTGGCTGGCTGAGACCATCAGGCACCGTCTGCTCCCAAGAGTCCCTCTGAGGAGAATGGAAAGGTCATTGGGTTACTCATTAGGTGACAATCTGATTGTCAGATGGGGTTTTGCTGGACTGTGGCTTCTTTGTACATTCTCTCTATGCTCCATAGTTATCAGGCACAAGCAGTGAAATTTAGCTCCTCCCTACTCTGAAATTAGCTTTCCTATATCTCTAGAGATTTCTTTCCCCAGAAAATGACATTAAATGAATGAAATGTGAGAACAATGAAGCGCACACAGCGTTGAACTGTTTCCTGTGTTCCGTGTCTCTTGTTCTTTTTGAGTCTGTCATTACTTGGGGTCCTAGAACATTCTTTATACAGGGGGAAGGTCAGTGCCCAGCCCACTCCTGGAATGAGTAGGCGTCCAGCTCCCTGGTGATTTTGAGTGGGTTAGGAAGCCCCCCCTACCCTCAAGGAACAGAGAGGCTTGGAACAGGCTTGGAACTGGAAAGATTTGGGTTCCTTCATGTCTGTGGCACTTATTGCCTTCAGGACTCTGAGCTCCTCACTTGGTTCACCTGTAAAATGGGGCTTTCATAAATATATCCTGAGCTGTTCCAAGTATTAAGTGAACAAAAGAATAGATTAGCTACTTAATAATGTTCATTCCCATCCCTTTCTTTTTTGGTTAAATACTAGCTTTACAGATTCATTCTTTTTACAGTGGAAGGCTTTACAGTTTTCTATATGAAGAATATTAGCATTTTTCAGATCTTTTCAAACTGACCTCTTTGGAAGGATTGAGAAGAACAAGGTGCTGCAGCAGCGGTTCTCAACCAGTGGGTAGTGACCCCTTTGTAACAATGAAAATACATCCTGCATATCAGATATTTACACTACGATTCATAACAGTAGCAAAATTACAGTTACGAAGTAGCAACGAAAATAATTTTATGGTTGGGGGTCACCACAACATGAGGAACTGGATTAAAGGATTACAGCATTAGGAAGGTTGAGAACCGCTGTACAGGGTAGAAATATTGTGGGAAAGGAGAGGCAGGGAACTTGGAAAGAAAGGCAGCCCCATGCACCTGCTTTGGAAGGTCCTCACCTAGCCATGTCTAGATGCAGCTCCACTGATCTTTCCCCACGAGTTTCAGGAATGATTATGTCCCTGCACTAATCAGGTTGTGGAACACCCAGCAAAACCAGCAGAGCATTAGCAAAATGAACCGAAATCCTGCCTCATTGTCTTCCCAGTTCCAAGCCCCAGATAGATGCTCTTGCCATGACGGTTAACAGGGGTCTTTTGAGCAAGGCTCCCTGGCAGAGCCGGTCTGTCTTGACAACTTCAGGGCAGCTGAAAAGCAGCCTCAGGGGTCTGCAGGGGACCAGAGCTGGACCAGAGCTGGCTTCAACCTGATGGCCAAGCACAAGGCTTGGGGCCAGCCTCCCCGAGCCGAGAGTCTGAGTACTCACAAACAGGTAGTGAGCCGGGTCGCTGGGGAAGGGCGGTGGCAGCAGAGGTGGCAGGGGCGAGGCGCCCAGCAGCGAGCCGGTGCTGGGGGCCAGAGCAGGCGGCCGGTGGTCTCCAAAGGGCTCCGGGAGGTAGGACTCCAGGAGGCCCGCGGGGCTCTGCCCGGCAGAGGGCTCGCAGGGAAAGGGCTTCGCCACGCAGGAGTAGAGGTCATTGGAAAACTGTTTACTGCTGTGGAAGTCCGAGTCAGACAGGAAAGATCTTCGGACACCATAGTAACCGGACATGACAGGTGAGCCTGCAGCCAAATAAATGAGAAACACATGAGCAAAAATTTCTCCCATCAAAGTCAAGGCTTCTGCTGCAGGTAAGTCTCTCTGCCTGGGAAATGCGTGCCCGACACCAGCGCCAGCGTGGAATAGATGAATGTTTTGCCTAAATAACTAACGTGTCTGAAGTTCTCTCTGCCTTTAGTGATGAGTTTATTGTGGACGGTACAACTGTTCAATCATTCACTCACAGGAACTGTGTATCTTTCAGCTGCCCAGCGCAGTGCTAGAAGAGGGCTGGGCTTAAAGAGATGAATAAAAAGAATCCATTGGCATTCCCATTTTAATGAGTGAAACGTCTGTTTCTCAGCTTCCGAGCTACATACAACCTTGTATGTACAAGGACTGTGAACAAGACGCTGCTTCAGGCCTTGTTATCCGAGACCGAGAGTTTTCAGATAAGGCGATACATACAAACCTACCTCAACTTAGAGGCAGGTTGCTCTCTGTCTCCTAGTTCTATACCGACTTTGAACTCCACCTCTCTACCTAGCAGGCAGCGCTGGACCGCAAGCCCATTTCAGAGAGGCCGCCCTCGGGCTGGGAGTTTGGTGTTATTTGCCGCCCTCTTGTGGCCACATGGAATCTTTGCTCAGCTCACCAGGGATGCAAGTTTAGGAAGCGCGTGAAGGGTGCGCAGAATCTCCCCAGGTAGAAACCGGGAGAAAAGCTGAAACTGACAAGACTCTCACTAACCGTCGGGCCAGAGCAAAGGTTCCCGAAGGAGAGAGATGTGTTTGTTAAACACTTGCTGACCCCGCAGTCGTTTGCAGCAGGAAATACACAATCATTTAGAACATGTGCTGGGGCATAGACTCAAGGTCTGTGTAACTGATGATTTAATTATTCCAGCTGCTGGTGGGCGTGGTCTAATTGAGAAGGACCAACGCCCCGAGGTCACAGAAGGGTTCAAGTGCTTGCCTCCCAACCGTGGCGTCCACTCTGAGCTTCTGTCTCTACATACACAGAACCTCGGTTCTTTCACATGTTAAACACTCATTATTTTTTCACCTGATCACATGATCTTCCAGGCGATCTGTGAACTCCGGTAGACCTCATGTCTTACACACTTTCTGCATATCCAGTAGTATAACATTATGTTCAACAATAATAAGTAAACTTATTCATCAGAAACAAAAAAATTTCCATCAAAACTCATAGGATGATTCTTCTCACTCCACTTTCATCTTAAATTCTCTAACCCCCCCAAACTTTTCATCTGCTCATGCATTTTAAGGCTGCAGTTAGGGTTTTCATTATCGGCATACTTCCCTGAAACAAAATCTGTGCAAGTGAAAATTAATATCAATAAATAAGGTTCTGTTTCATACCGTGAAGTTCTAGCCAAGGGAATGGTGAACACTGACAAGGTGTAAATAAGACTTCCAAATTTTCTAATTTCCAAATAAAAACAATCATGAAGATAAAAACTCGACTCTCATAAGCATCATTTTTTTTTTCCTACTTAAAACAAGGAAGAATGATTCTAAATGGAAAGAGAAGCTGCAGCAATTTTATTCTGTAGAAGAGAGAAGATTAAACAAAATTCCAGTGAGTATAAATACGATTGGGACACACAATATAGGGACTTTCATATATTTTAGATGCTCTTATTCCTTCCCCTTATCCAGTTCTGCAGGCCATACAACCATTGAGAAGGACTGCGTCACTTCCGTGTTTGAGATCTGGAAGGGACTGTGTGTGAGGAGAAGAGTGCCCAGCACTATTATTGACAATGTCCCCTTTCTATCCTGACAGGAGTATTTAATGAGCTGCATGTACTGAAATGAATTCAAAATGCTGAACTAGGTAACTGCCATGTAGAGAGCACCCAATAAATGGTAGTTTTCCCTTCTGCCCTCAGGTCCCTTTCTCTTCCTGTTTTGAAGCAGGTGCAACATCTATCAGATCATGGTGTCGGAACTTTAGACACTTTAAAACTGTACCAAGGGCCTAATTGCTATTACCTGTGCCCAAAAAGCTTCTGTTAGGCAAGGGATCAAAAGACGGCCCTGGAACCATAATAAATCCTAAATTCACGGGGGACTGACTGAGGTCTGTCTTCACTGATCCTGTATTTTAAAAATAACTATTTTAAAGGAGTAAAGTTTTGAAAGCGGTGGAAGGGAGTTGTAAAAGAATGGAAGCCCATGTGTTTGATTTAAATTCAAAAGAGAATAATTACCTATTGAATTAAAGGGCTCACCTGGCAGCTGGACAAATGCAGACTGAGAGGAGCTGACGCTGCCCTGAAAGGCAAACAAATGCAAATGTGTTTTTCTTTAGATGCAAGTTTGAATTGAACAACAACAAAAAAAATAAAAATACATTTTATAAGCTTTATTTGATGATACTGTGAAGTATTATATGGAAAACTGAGTTGTAGGGGGAGGTCAGCCAACAGTAAGAATTCAAGTACCAGAGAACAAAGTTTTACAAGCATCCCAGAGAATCCTAACTTTTAGATTCCTGTAAGTAATGACAAGTAATGGGACTGAGAAAGACAAGCACTGGATAGATGCTCATCATTTGAATGCAATAATTTATCCTTCATTTTCTTTTTTTACTGTTCCAGCTAATATCCCTTCATCAAACATGTATTAAGTGACTCTGTATATGCATGTACAGTCACTACCCCTTACTCTTGGGGACTCATCCCCAGATCTCCAGGAGATGCCTGAACCCAGGGAGAGTACCCAGCTGGGTCACCATCCATAGAACACGTCTCTGTGTATATCTTCTGCCACAAGTTCATGCCTTTTCCATCTTCACTAAGCACTTACCAGGCACTGTGGTTGCAACTTTTGTAATTGGAGATATGACAGCAAAACCAGCATGAATTTTTTCTTCTTCACCATTTCATGGATATAAGGTTTGTTGTTACTGTAGATATTACCAACCTCAGTGTATGATTGTTTCCCCTTTCCTTATTAAGTAAAAACCTTTTACCTTTTCACTTTGAGGAAACACTTCACAGTTTATTTATTTATTTATTTATTTTTTGGGGGGCATATCCCAATTGCTAGCATCATAGTCTTGCACTTCCAGGCTGCTGTGAAGTAAAGTAGGGGTGACCTAAACAGAGGCACTGTGACACTGTGAATCTGGTACCCAGGATGGCTGTTGAGTAACAGGCAGGTGGCAGAAAGTGTGGATCTCTGAGACAAAAGAAGGATTTATGTCCTGGCAGCATGGAGCTGGGACTGAGGAAGATTTCATCATGCTAGTCAGAACAGAGTAGAGTGACATTTAAATATTAGGAATTTTTATTTCTGGAATTTTCCATGTTATATGTTTGGACCTTAGTTAGCCATGACTAATTGAAACCTTAGAAAGCAATAAGGGTGAAGTACTGCATATGTGTGTGTGTATATGGACACACACGTGCTCTTAGCATTTGGCTTCCACACTGAATGGCCACTTTTAATATCTGCTCCATGTAGAATAGACGCTCTATCAAGGGTAGGGACCTTGAGTGTGACTTGTCCTCCGTGCCCAGAACAGAGCTTAGTTCATAATAGACTTAATAAAAATACGTGGAATTAAGGTACAATGTTCAAAGAACCCACAATCTAGTGAGTATGGGAGGCTGGGGCATGTGGTACATTGAATTTAGTCTACCCAAAAGATATACTGAAGTTTTAACCTGTGGTACCTTTAAATATAATCTTACTTGGAAATAAGATTTTCAAAGATGTGGTTATTTACATTAAGATGAGGTCATACTGAATTAAGGTGAGTTGTGAACACCATATTACTGACATTCTATATAAGAAGGGGACAGGGGCTTGGCCCCCGTAGCACAGTGGTTACAGTGCCAGCCACATACACGGAGGCTGGTAGGTTAGAATTCAGCCTGGGCCCGCTAAACAACAATGACAAATGCAACAAATAATGGCTGGGTGTTGTGGTGGGCACCTGTAGTCCCAGCTAGTTGGGAGGCTAAGGCAAGAGAATCGCTTAAGCCCAAGAGTTTGAGGTTGCTGTGAACTGTGATGCCACGGCACTCTACTGAGGGTGACACAGTGAGACTCTGTCTCAAACAAAAAAAGAAGGGGGCAGGGGCACACAAAGTTGCAGACACAGAGGGAAGGGGGTAGATAAAGGTAAAGGTAGAAAATTGAATGATATAACCTCAAAACAAGAAACTCCAAAGCTTGCCAGCCAACATCAGAAGCCAGGAGGAGGAAGGAAAGAATTTTTCCCAGAAGCTTCAGAGTCAGCCTGGCCCTCCTGGTACCTTGATTTCAGGCTGCTAGACCTGAGAACCATGAGACAACAAATTCCTGTTGCTTTAAGCCATCCCATCTGTGGTAACTTGTTGCTGCAGCCCTAGCAAATTAACACAGGTTGATAAAACAGACACTTCACTATAGTATGAAGAGTGGAGTGGTTGGGGAGGCGATGGGGCACCTAAGCTGGTGTCAGAGTTGAGGTAGGGAACACATCCTGGAGGAAGTGATGCCTAAGTTGACCTCTGAAGGGAGGGTGTCCAGGTGTGTAGAGTCTTAAAATATACAAATGCAAATTCTGGCTGAAGCAAAGTAAGTACAGAGCATAGCTATTATATAAGGTAAGAATTCTCAATACCAAGTTGAACTCTGACTTCTTATCTCTGACCCTCATGGTTCTAAAAACTTAAGAGCTGGAAGAGACTTTCTGGAGAGTGTTATTCAACCACACACTCAATGCTTCTGTTCTCTCCAGATTACTAACACCAAGTGCATCTAATTTCTAGTGACAGAGAACTTAGCACCCTCTGTGAAAGCACCTTTCCTCTATGGGGGATTCTGTCTATGACTAAATAGGCTAAAAAAAAAAAAAAAAAAAAAAAATCACTTTCCTAGTTCTAATCTCTTTAGTCCATCCATAGAAAGCCATTCAGATATCTGAAGTCAACCCCTCATTTCCCAACTGTCTTAGCTTCAGCTCCTGCAACAAATCCCATAGATTAGGTGCTCACCAACATGGTGCAGGGGACTAGAAGCCTGAGCTTATGGCTTGGCTGTTGGTGATGCCCCTTTTTCTTCATGTAGTGGAGACAGATTCTCTCTCTGTGTCTCCTCTTACAAGGTCACTCATCTCACTTGTGAGGAGCACACTCATGACCTCATTATCTACCAAAGCCATCACCTCAAACACCATCACAGCAGGGATCAGGACTTCAACATTTGAAGTTTAGGGGAACACAAACATTCCGTGTGTAGCACCAACCTTGAATTCAATCTTCTCAGGCAAAATATCCTCTGACCATTCAGAAAGCAGCATAGCATTTAAGAGTGAAGATCCTGCAACCAGTTGTCTTTGGATCCCAGCTCTGCCTCTTATTGGGTACAAGAAGATTAAATAAGATCATGGCTGTCAAGCACTTGGGAGAGGCCTGTGGTAGAGTAGGCGGTGTGTATGTGCCAGCTGTTAATACTAGTAAACATTTCTAGGTCCCTTCGAATCTATGGTATATCCCTTTAAACCTGTCTGGGTTTATGTAGTTTCCTGTTTAATAAGTTAACGCTTTTAAGTGGCTGAAGGGAACTCTTGGGCATGCAGTGCCCAGAAGTGGTTCCCTAACATTTGTATGGGGAGGAAAAGAGGCAGTGGTTTAATCACAGATGTACTTGAGCTTGGGTATATTTTCCTATGTTTCTGGGGCCCATCTTATCCCGTGTTACTCTCCAATTTCCATCTCTGTGTGTCTGGGTCTTTCCTTGAAGGCCTGGGCCAGCATGGATGCCTTCCGGCTTCTGTCTCAGCTTCCTTTCAAGGGTAAGTGGGTTGTGGCAGGGTGGTAGCTGTCCTGGGTGCTGCCTGGGGCCATGTCCCATATTTCTGCCATCATCTCTTCCTGTCTCCTTCCCTTTAGCTCAGCGTTTCTCAACCTGTGGGTCGTGACCCCTTTGGGGGTTGAACGACCCTTTCACAGGGGTCGCCTAAGACCATCCTGCATATCAAATATTTACATTACGATTCATAAAAGTAACAAAATTACAGTTATGAAGTAGCAACGAAAATAATTTTATGGTTAGGAGTCGCCACAACATGAGGAGCTGTATTAAAGGGTTGTGGCATTAGGAAGGTTGAGAGCCACTGCTTTAGCTGCTCTGGCCAGGCCAGGCTGGGGCCGGGATGCAGGCTTCTGTGAGACACAGAACACACACCTGATTTGGTGAACATCAATACCAGCATCCTACTTGGCCCTCAGCCTCAGTCAGCTGGGATGGCTCTGCCTCCCGTCTCGGCCCCTTCACTGGGCTGACCTAGCTTCTTCACCTTTCTGTATCTCTACTGTAAAAGTTTTCCTGTCTTTCTCGTCCACCATCCCAAATCCCCAGCATCTCAGATTCTTCCCCTCCTCCTTCCTGCCAGCATCATCCTCTCCCCAACTCAATTTTAATACTGAAATATTCTGCAAAGATTTCACAAGTCTGGTGATTTTATTTATTATTTGATGAAAAGAAGTCTCTTGAGTTCTTGTCTCCTATATGATTTTGCCTTCTACCTGGTGTGGAAATTATACATCTATTCCATTCTTTCTGGTTACCCTTACCATTTTACCACACATATTAAACAAAACCTACAAAGAATATCTGAAACCTTCAACTGACAGATAAGAATCTTAGAACATTCACTCTTACCATCCATCTCCTAACTTACAGTTATATGTTATTTTCTTTTATTTTAGCTTGTTCTTTGTTTTTAAACCGCCACAAATTACACATCATCATTATCCATTTATTAAGTCTGTGTTAGATTTACCTATATGTCCACCACTTTCTTTGCTTGTTATTTTTCTAGACTTTCTTTCTAGATTCATTTCCTTCTTCTAAAGCATTTTTTAGAACATTCTTTAAGTATAGGTGGTGAACCATTTCAGTTTTTGTTTAACATTATTTCTTTTGACTTTGTACTTGAAAGATGATATTGCTGAGTTTCCCATTTTAAGTTTATTGTCTTTCTCAGCACTTTAAAGCTATGTTTCCACTATCTTTTGGGCTCCTTGATTACTGTAGAGAAGTCTATTATTGATCTTATGGTAGTTCTTTGTAATGATCTTTTCCTTAAACTCTCCTTATTTAAAATCTCCTTATTGACTATATCAATTATTCTGTTTTATACTTTAGTATAGATCAATATAAATTGCTTCACATTTATATCCAGTTCACTAAGTTTTTCTTCAACTGTATTTCACTTGTTCACATAGAGTTTTTTAATATCGTAATTTTATATTTTTAAATTTCTATGAATTCCATCTGATTTTTCAAATGAGCTTAATAATTTTTGAGTGTCTGTTGTATAAGCGCTCATTAAGTTATTGTATACCTTGTATAATGTCCTTGTAATAGCTGAGAATCCTGGGAATTTAAATATGTTATTGTTTATGTTGACTCATTCACTGTAGTTTGTTTTCTTATGCATTGGAAAACTTTGGTTGAAATTCATATCCTTTTGACCTCAGTCTCTGAAAATCTGTGATACTAAATTGAGGCTACTTCCCTCCAGAAATTTATGTTTCTATTTCTTAGGATCCCTAGATTAAGCCTGGAATCTCAGTTTCAGTTTGCCAACTTGAAACAAGTCAAGGACCAGTTTTCACACGTAGTGCCAATTTGGGAACCTGTCCTTAGGGAACCTTTTTGGTCACGATCACCTTCTTATCATTCAATGTCTTAATTTCTGCTCAAACTTTTCCTTAACTTCCCATGCCAACCCCTGCCCACTACAGGATCCAGTTTTGTTGTGGGATAGCTTACTCTCCTTCCTCCCAGACAATCTTGCCTTCCTGAAACGGAAGTGAATCTCTAAGTATTAAAATCTAAATGTAGGTACCTTCCTGGTTTTAAACACAACACAAAAGCTTTTAGTTTTCCATGATTTCTAATGTGTTCCAGCAGAAAATTTAAATTGTAACAGAAATAATTCACAAGCACTTATATGTAATAATTTTATAAACCCAAAGGAGTTATATGTATCCTCTCATTTAATTGTCACAACCACCCCAGAAGATGAGTAATAGTCTTATTTTCCTGATGAGAAGACAGAAGTGTAAAGTAACCTAAGCTACCAGAGTGCCTTTCAAGCATTTAATTTTAATTACTCAAAATTAAAAATATAGACAAGCATAGTAAAAACAAATATAAAACAAAATATAAAAGAGACTTATTGACATCCAGAAGGATCATATAATTTGATAAAAGTTCACAAAAAGGATTAGGTGGAATTGGATACTTCCTTCTCTGAGTTATATATATCATACATGTCTATATATATTATATACATATCTATCTATATGTCTCTATATAATGTACATATCTATCTATATATTATACATATATTTATTTATATTATGTATATTATATATAGATAGATACGTATATAGTATGTAGTGTATATACATATCTATATATATTGTATATAATCTATACATATATATATTCTCCTTTATATATATATATTATATATAATATAGTGACATTTGTGACATTTTATCTTTCTATTCTATTGAAATATAATATACGTATAATAAAATTCACAAATTTAAGGGCACAATTTGATGAATTTTTACAAACTTTGACAAGTGCTTATGACCTATAATCACACTCATGATATGAAACATTACCATCAAATTAATTAATTTGCAGCTATAATTAATGCTGTATCCTGTCTGGTGGGCTGGGAAATATTTTGATGGATAAATACAGAAATCCATGATAATGCACCTCATAAGTCCATCTTATAGAGCATCAAGAGATTCCAAAGGGCCAACATGGGACTGGGTCCGGAATAAGGATTTCACTGGGCAGATTTCAGAGCTGCTTCCTCATCTTACTCTCAGATTTCATAGTTTGGAAGACAACAGCCCAAACCAGAAGACTTCAGCATGCACACCTGTTGTCATTTTACACGTGAAGAGAAAACTCACATTTCATTCTTTCTTGTTCAATATATTATGGTCATACAGTTGGCTTTCCTCCTATAAATTCACCAGAAATAATATTTAAATTAATTTTGAAGAGCTCTTAACTTTTGACCAAGCAAGATGGCATATAATTTTTATTTTGCATACTGCAAACAACAGGATCCTGCAATGCCAGGTAGCCAAATTTAGAGGTTTATATTTGAATGAAATTTGCCAGTCTGCAACTTCCTGCAACTAACACGTCAGCTCCACAGCTGCCCCCAAAGCCCCTACATGAAAATGAGTTAATTTGAACTAATAGGTCACCAAGGCAATAAAGTGATAAGATTAGGAGTTTTCCTTGAGTACATTTATAGTCATTTTATGACCCTATAATAATATTTTTAGGTGTCAGGTTAGTTGGAGGAATACATTGAAGTGTGCTAAGGAAGAAATCTCTGATGAACATGACATTTTCCACACTGCTATATAATTTTATTTTTAAATCTAAATAACATAGTTTAGAACATACATTTTTAAAATTAAGCATATTGTTACTAATGCTTATGTAATAACAATCTTAGTCTCTTGTGAATAGAGAGCATCTCTCTTCAAGAAATTCATTGTATTTTATACATTTAATTTTTCATTATTATCCTATCTATGGTTGAGGAGCATGTGGGGTTGATGCTATTATATTGAACCTTCTGACACCACACTTTAATATCTGAATTTAGATCTACCATGAGTCATTAACTTTTCTCAAACTTTGAAATGAATGTGAAGGTCATGCCAGGTGTTAAATGAGTACTCATGTAAACTTGGAACACCTTCTTCTTCCAGAAAAAAAATGGACATAGGGAATTATCGCTTTAGTTAATGTGAAGTGTACAGTAAGACCAGTGGCAATTTGACTGGTGTGAAATCTGTGCACTGACTAAAGTGTCCCAAATGTGTTCTTATAAAGCTGATTACTTTTGCAAAGTTTGAAACAAGTTTTGATTGAGGTGCCACTGATTCGAGTTACATATTTAATCATAAATGAGAAAAATTCCTCACAATGATTAGGAACTACAGTTAAAAGCACCTATTATGTGCCAAGTACTTTATATAATGTTATTTTAGTATAACATAGATATATGCATCTTTGTCTTGGTTTTAAAAAATAGGAAAGTGAGCATTAGAAAAGTTAGGTGCCCAAGATCACCAATCTAGTAAATTACAAAACTAGGATGTAAACCCAAGACTCTCTGACTCTCTAATTTATTCTCTTCCAAGGACACAATGTCTTTCAAGGACATAATGAGCAAGTTCTCCGCACTGGTCTCTCAGTCATACCACAGAGCTTTATTGAAAACCCCTCATGTGGGCAGTGCCTGTGGCTCAAAGGAGTAGGGCGCCAGCCCCATATGCCAGAGGTGGTGGGTTCAAACCCAGCCCCAGCCAAAAACTGCAAAAAAAAAAAAAAAAAAAGAAAGAAAGAAAAGAAAAAGAAAAAAAGAAAAAAAGAAAAAAAGAAAAAAAGAAAACCCCTCATGTGGGCAGTACCTGTGGTTCAGTGGGTAGGGCGCAGGCCCCATATGCTGAGGGTGGTAGGTTCAAACTCAGCCCCAACCAAACTACAACCAAAAAATAGCTGGGCGTTGTGGCGGGCGCCTGTAGTCCCAGCTACTCGAGAGATTGAGGCAGAAGAATCGCCTAAGCCCAGGAGTTGGAGGTTGCTGTGAGCTGTGTGACGCCAAGGCACTCTACTGAGGGCAATAAAGTGAGACTCTGTCTCTACAAAAAAAAAAAAAAAAAAGAAAGAAAGAAAACCCCTGATGTGAGTGCGAGGCCTAGTGCTGGAGATTGCAGGTGCTATCACAAATACAATAAGAGGACTTAGATTAGGATCTACGCAGGGAGATAAGACATTGTAGAATAGTGAAGATGACAACAATGTTTTTGCACTTCCTCTCATTGAGCAGGAGGCTATCTTTCCACTCCTTGAATTCAGATGAACTTGGGAGTTACTTTGCCCAACAGAGTCTGGCAGAAGCGGTGTTGTATCAGTTTAGTGTCTAGGCCACAAGCAAATTTGCAGCTTTCGCCTTTGCCTGCTTTTAATGCTGCCCTTTGACCTCCTCATGAGGAAGCTAGTCTTGCCTCCTGGAGGATGAGTGAGTGAGTGGAAGGGAGTCCAGGCTCCCTTCTGACTACCAGACAGATGAGGGCGGTCACTCTGCACCTTCCAACCTGGCTGAGACTCCAGCTAAATGCAACTGCATGAGCAAGCCTTGGGGAACAAGCAGAGAAACAACACACAGAACTTCAAGAAATAATACATCAGCATAATGTAAACTACTACGGGTTGGATAGTTTTGGATACAGCAATAAGTAACTGGTACAGATGTAAATATAGGGGAAAAGTGGTTCAAGATACAGAGCAGCGTGTACCCAGCGTCCAGATGTGTGGTCTATGGTCTACAAACTCTGGAAGCCGGAAAGGGGGAAATCAGTGTGTGGAGAATTTTCAACCAGATGTGAAGGGCTGAGAGGAAGCAGGGAAGAGAAAAGAAACTCGTAGGTGTGAGGAATTTCTGTAACCCAAAATGGGTGGGAAAGCACAGCTCTTCTTCAAGGGACAGTAAGCAAGTTGGTTTTCTGGGAGCAGCGTTTTCACTTCATTGATTATATTAAAATGCATTGTATGCCTACTAGGCATGAGGACTGTGATAATTTCCAGAAATATAAAGAGGGATAAGACATGGATTCTGTTTTTAGACAGCACACAGTTCCATAGGAAAAACAGGTACGTAAACATATGTGTAATTATAAATAATAAAAATAAGGATTGAGGTAGAGAAGACTATGTTGTCTGATACCCAATTCCTGTCAGATGCTGGGACAGACACATCTCATGTGTTAGTGTGTGCGATCATTTTTAGAGACAACAAGTAATTTTTTGCCTTATGTACTCTGTAGTGTATTAAATGATTTATATGCATTATTTCATTATCCCACCATTAATCAATGTGATAGCTTGTTATAAGTTACTAGCCACAGCTTATAGATTGGAAAACCGATACTCTGAAGAACTTGTTCAAGGTCACAAAGCTCTTAAGTGACATAGCCTAGATTTAAACCACAATTTAGTGCAGACAGAGGGACGCTGTCTGGGGCAAAGGTTACGATCTGGTGGTGGTGATTTACTGTGTTGGGGATATGCGATTGAACACATCATGGGTAATATCTGAGTCTGGTTTGGGAAGGAAATCAGGAAGCAGATAGTTCAGGGGGTTTTGTCTTCAGGGAGAAAAGCAAAGGCTTGCATTTGTGGAACAGCGTGTCACAGACCTGGAAATGTGAGCAGGATGTGTGAAGACAGGAAAGCTGAAGGGAAGGTGGAGAGAGAGGTGGATCCGGGTTTGAGACAGCTTTCTGAGCCAGGGTAAGGAACGGAGGCTTTGTCTGGGAGAGGCAGTCGTCATCCAGAAGTTTCTTTGCAGGGTAGACCAGGTGAAAGTGGTGTTTTAGAAAATTGAATCTGGTCCTAAAATGATGGGTTCTAAATGGTTGGTGGAGTCAGTGTACAGTATGGGTCTCAGTAGAGACCCAGCCCCTGAGTTAGACCCAGACGAGGTCTGACAGGCCCTCAGGAAGGCCAGGATTTCAGGAGGCCAGCAGGTGATGTTTTTGCTGGGATTTTAGGAGGCCAGCAGGTGACAGTTTTGCTGGGATTTCAGAAGGCCAGCAGGTGACGTTTTTGCTGGGATTTCAGGCCAGAAGGTGACATTTTTGCTGGGATTTCAGGAGGCCAGCAGGTGACATTTTTGTCCACCTCTACTTGACATCCTTTTAGAGATATATCAACAAGGGCTGCTGCTCTCCCAGAGGTACCGGGGACTTGGGCCCCCTTTCTGGGAGCTGTACAGTTCTCAGGGGTCTCTCCCTATTTCCCTCGTTATCACCAGCTTTCCCACTGATACCCTTCTTTTCTATTGCCCTATTATCAAGAAAGAGCCTACATTCTCAAATGATTTAATTCCATATAATAGTACATTGTGTAGGCTCAATCTTGTGGTCAGTAAGAATTTTTAATCGAGGAGGAAATATTGAAGCACATATCCTCAAAAACATTTATCTTGGGTCTATAACACCTGGGTTATAGGAGACTAATCTCAGAAAGAGCTTGTCGATTTTGTGTCCCTTGTCTCCATTATCACCAGCCTTGGGCAACACTAGGGGCTGAATTACTGACATAAAGGATTAAGTGGTTTGCTTAAGGCCTTCAAGTATATGAAGGGTCAATGAAGACTAGAAACAGTGTTGAAATTCTCTCTCAAGGAAGGGGATTTACCATGAAAATGTTGATTTATGTATTTTTGTAACAGCGCATGCAATCATCTAACAGATTTTAATACTCATTAACTTATTGGTACAACAACTTAAATTGTTTCCAATAAAATGGCACAGCAAATTTTCTGGAAGAATTTACATAAAACTCATTAATGTGGTCCCTGGATGTAGAACAAGGCAAGCGTGAGAAGGCAAGACTTCTGTGGACTTACTTCATGCTCTCGTTCTGTTTGAAAGTTTTACAATGTATTTCTTATATAATTAAAGCAACTAGTTAATAAGGATTAACAGACTTTAGGTCTCATATTTTTATTGCAAATCTCAACTCTTTTGATGCCAAGTGTCTTAAATTTCTGGGATATGGACTATTTTATGTCTTTTGGAAAGCTCAAAAGGTTACAGAATTACAACTTTTTGATGATTTCTTAAAGTTTTCCTGTTAAAACATTCCTGCTTGGTGCAAAATTATGTCCGGCACTGTTTCTTGGTGAGTAAGTGATTTCTGTTGCAAAATGAAACACATTTTCTACCCCTGGATCTTGTCCTGCCTTTGGAAAGCTATTTGTATTTATGTAGCTAAGTTAGAACAACAAGAGTCACCGGGATGCACATTGGCCAGAATTCTAGACCTGCCAGATGGACTTCTGATGGCTGTTTGTCTGAAAAACTTGATTATTTTTGCAAGCTGCATGAAAGAATTCACCACCAGGAATTATTTTAAATTTCATGACATTTAAAATAACCCCTACTGAACCAATAGGACAGCTGTAAAAATAAGTTGCTTGCAAGAGGTTCGCCTTTATTATTATTATTTTTAATTTCTGCAATTGTGAAGGAGCAGGTGGTTGGGTGGGGAATGTGGGAAGCCTGGGTACTGTGGTTCAGTTCTCTAAATAGGGCAGGACAGTGGGCTAATTAAAGTCAGACAATGGGCCATTTAGAAGCCTTAGAAAATAAAAATTCATTCAAATAGATGCCAAGAATACAGTGTGCACCTCTGTATTCAAACAGAGGCATTTTGTGTTTACAAGGCATTGCCTGGTCAGAAAATGTATTTTTTTCTTTTTTTAATTCTTCCTACAAGGGGGTTAGGCATTAAGGTTAACGAACTATTATAAAGCACTGTGCTGTGAGATTGAGCAAAAGATACAGGGATTGGTCCCAGGGCAGACACTGATTCCCTTTTATCAATAACCCTTTAGAAATTACAAGAAGAAATGGATTATTCTGCTGGACATTCATAAAAATGTATCAAGGGCACATGAGATGTATTTATTAAAAAAAAATTCAGTTTTAAAAAGAGCTTTAGTAGCCAAACGTGAAGAGAATAACGAGCACATCTAAAAAAGTAAGAAAATAAAAATAAAACAATAGCAAAGCAGTGAGACACACCTCAGCCCATCGGACGTCCATCGTCTGTTGTGTCCAGGCAAGCAGGACAATCTTACAAAACCAGAAAACATCCTAGCATGGGTTCGGTTCATGAAAGTTGGAGGGAGAATAATAATTTCACGAGTATTTCCTATGATAACAATGGTGCCAACATCTTTGCACTGACATGTCTGCAGAGCTTGGGATGCCTTGGTCCAAAGCTTCCTGTTCTTCTAACCATGGGTTCAATGCGTCATACTTGTGCTGTGTTCTCAGACGTAACAATATGCTGATGGCCGCAGCAATTGTGACTTCTTCCTTGAATTTATGCATAGCCAGCTGCTGATTTTAAGGTTTGGATATAGGTTTATGGACTTATTTACATTCTTCCGCTCCTTCCTTTGACCTTTTCATTGGAATGCCAAAGAGAATTTGCACAACATATAAACTGTCTGAGTTTCAGCAAGTTTAGGGGTGTATATCTTGATTAAAATTAGATTTCTATATTAGTAGAAGAGTTGCACCAGTTTCTAGCATGGAATACTAAACATGGGCTTAGTACTTAGGAAATGAGCTCCCTGTCCCCATCTCTTTCCATACTTTCACAAGAAGGTAAAGACACAAGGAAGTGACCCTCCCCTTGGTGGCTATGATACTTACTAAGAATACGTGTAAGGTACTTTAGTGTGTACGACTAAGAGAATTCCAGACACCACGGGTGTTAAAAGAGTATTTAAAGGGCAGATCACCAGAGATAGCAGGTTAACTGAGCTATCAACTCTCTGGGTTCAGGAATCTCTTCTAGTCTTCCAAAGGGAGCTGATATGGTCTCTTCCTTCTCAAGTGGCAGAAGGGGCACTCTGCATATGTTCCCAGGAGCAAGCTGTGGGATGCCAGCCTTTCAGATCAGCTTGGCAATATTCAGAAAAGAAATCATATTTCACCGAAAGGCATAGCAGGGGAGTCAGCTGAAGGCAAGAAGACAAGGCCAGAGAGAAGTGGGTTGTATGAGGTAGGCCCTAGAGATCTCTAGGAGAGCAGAAAAGAGGCTTCTGCAAGGCCAGTGCGGGCCTCGACCCATGTGCTTTGACTGCTTCTGGAAGAGTCTTTGTTTTACACAGACACAGCCAGCTGCCTTAGAGGGCCCCAGGAGACCCGAAGGGCCAGGGGTGGTGGGAATGACAGGGAGGGACTATATTCTAGAAGCAGGCTCTGGGACATAACTAGAGTTCAGTTCTAGAAGGAAATTAACAGCTTCTTGCCTCTAGTTTCTTCTAAGACGTTTGGGTACCATAGAAAAGGAAGGTCCTGGTTTGGTTTGGGCTGGGTGTGGAGTCCCTTGAATAATCTACATTGCAGGGATGGGGGGTGGGGGACAAATATGTGGCTCAGAGGGATCAAAAGTTATAATTGGGGCCCAACACCATGTATGAAATCTGCTGGGTGATGTGAGGACGGCTTAGGAGGATCTGAAGCAATTACCCCAAAGCTTATCCTTCCTGGGACTGAAAGGCAATATAAACTTAACATATGTCACTAGTATGAAACTAGCAGATGAACTTCTGCATGCCTACATAAGGAAAAAACACAGTTAAATTCAAGTGGGAGGAGGGGAGCGAAAAGAAGGAGAGGAATGGTAAGCTCTTACCTGATGGGTGCAATGTGGGAATATGCTTCACCTCCTGGGTGAAGAGCTTAACTACAGCTTGGACTTTTACCTAACAAACGCAAACAGTATAACCTAATCATTTGTATTCATGTACTAATTTGAAACAAACAAACAAACAAACAAAAAAAAAAATAGAAGGAGAAGTCAGGTTAAATAAAGACTTTGGAGTCCCATAAATCTGGGTCCAAATCTAAGCTCTACTGCCTTCTACCTGATTCATCTGAAAAACAGGTATGAGCACTACTTTTGTAAGTATCATATCATGCTTGTATTGATGCATGAACTGTATAAAGTAGATACAGGAAAATATATGTAAAGTCCCTATTTCAGAGGCTAGCAGTCAATGACAGCTATTGATATTTTTAGTTCTTACTTGACTCAAAGATAGTTGAAGGAATGGGCTTTTAGGTCCTCAGGCCTAGAAGTCACCTCAGCAGAAGTCGCCTCAACTGTTCCCTGTGCCTTTCCAGATGTGAACCCTAGTTCAGAATGTGTGTGGCCACGTCACTGTTCTTGGGATTTATGTGATTTTTCTGTTCCCTATCTTCCTGGCAAATTCAATTAACAAAACTCTTGTCGAACCAGTAAAAAGGGGATTTATCTTTTTCAGAATAAAGAGGGGATTCAGCTTGGCCTTGGAGGTTGGGAGTGGGGATGCCAGTGGGTAGGACATGTTCTGAGGTCTGGGATAATCTACTGAGTCAGGAAGAGAAACAGCTGCACCCAGTGTGGGGGACAGAGAGAGGACACTGTGGTCACCCACCCCTCCCACCTGCACTGCTCAGAAGATTCTTTTAAATTGAGGAAACGTAGGCTGAAGAAAGTTATATCACTTGTAGGTTGGTAAATAAGTAGCAAATCCTGATCAGAATATTATAATTTTTATTTATTTCTTCCTGTCATTTGAAGCTGTGTTTTTCATAAAATGATGGTCTACGGTGAATAAATATAATTCTTGGTTTGTTATCCAAGACTGGTTAAGTTTTCGGACATTTAGGACTGCAGGAGTGATTGAAATTATCTTAATAAAACCACAGCAATTTGGAGGTTCAACTGTAGCCACCATGACCCCAGAATGGAAAGGGCCGCCTTGCTGACTCAGAGTGATGGGGAGCAGGCTGTCCATGTTTCCCCCATTCTATTGTTTCAGTCATTTACAGTGATTGAAGTTTTCAGACCCACCAATGTTACCCAGGGCCCTTTTGAATGGTTTGATTTGCTTGTATTACACTAAACTTTGTTGGAATCAGGAGCGTATGAGTCAAGGCTTCTATCCAGGGCACCCCACAATCTAGCGCCCATCTACCCCCGTGTGGCACACTTTGGCTGTTGTGTTTATCAAGTGCCGTCTTGTGCCAGATACTGTAAAAGCCATAAAAGCTGCCACTTGCCGAGCACTTGCAACACGCCATGTGCTATACGGACAGTACATAATTGCGCTCTCATAACACCTTCTATAGAGGGTTGCTGTTCTCATTACACAGGAGGAAACTGAGGCCCAGAGAAGTGAGGCCACTTTCACAGCCCACGGTCACAGGTCACAGCTTCGGTCTGTCTGGCTCTGAGGCGCAGGCCCCCACCGTCCTACCACATTGCCATTCTTCCTGGGCTGGAGGCTCCAGAAGGAACAAACAGAAGTAGGGAGACCACAGTCATGGGGAGAGAAATTTGAGAAAACAGGCGGGTACAGTGCAATGTAATAAGTAGTTTAACAGAAAAAATATGCAGGAATCTTGGGGACCAGTATCTGGGCGACCGTAACAGGCAGGACTAGAACTGAATTTTCCAGGCCAGGCCAGGCTCCCAACCTTTTCTTTCACTTCTCCACCTTACAGACAAAATTGGTTTCCCCAGAAACCAGACACAGACAGAACACCTGCTTCTTCCTGGGCTTTGCTCTCTGTCTGCTCTGCTGGACACTGCCTGCCCCTGCTCACCTGAGCCATCATCTTCCCTCAGAGCTGGCCCAAGGTGCGCCCTCCCCCAGGAAGACTTCTTTCCCCCAACCTTGTCTTCCTCACCCATCTCTGAACCTCGGTAATGTTCACAGATGGTTACACACTCTGGCACTTGGAGCAAAGCCATCTCTTTATTTTTAATGGCAGATAATTCCTTCCCCCACAATTGAACTGTACATCTCTTCAGAGCAATGAATTTCTCACATTGCTTTGAATGCTAAGCAGCATTAGTTCTTGCATACAGTAAGCATTTAATAGCAATAGCACTGACTGAGCACCTACCATATGCCAAGCCCTTGGCAAATAATATATGAAACCTTTCTGATAACCCTGCAAAGCAGATATTATTATCTTCCTGCAAACAGCAAGGTTAAATGACTTCAATGTCATCCCACAGTTGGCAAATGGCAGAGCTGGCATTTGAATTTGGGTTGTCTGGATCCAGAGCCAAAACTTGTCACCAGGCTATGCTTTGAACTAGGTAGAAGCCCATCCTCAGGATTTCAGATCTACTTTAAATCCTAATCAGTGAGAGAGGAACATTTGAAATATGAAAAACAAAAATAAAGAGGATAAAGGAATGGGATCAACTTTTTCAGAAGTTCGAGTCTTAACAATGGACACTGAGAAGTAGTTCAAAGGACACAAAGTAGCAGATATGTAGGACTGAAGTTAAAAAAACTGAAGAGTGTTAGAGATTTTTGTTAAATAAACAGATTTTAGCTGCTCTTGTCACAAAAAAGTTAACTTGTGATTCTCTGAGGAAGACAGAAGAATGGCCAAATAAACATATGAAAAGTTGCTCATAGTCTGTAATCATCAGAGAAATGCAAATCAAAACCACCCTGAGTTTATTACTTAACCCCAGTGAGAATTGGCCACGTCACAAAGTCCCAGAGTTGCAGATGCTGGCACCAACGTGGACAGCAGGGACACTTTTACACTGTTGGTGGGACTGCAAACTAATACGGCCTCTTTGGAAGGAAGTATGGAGAACCCGCAAAGAACTCAAACTAGACCTCCCATTTGATCTTACAATCCCACTATTAGGCATCTACTCAGAGGAAAAAGAATCATTTTATCATAAGGACATTTGCACTAGACTGTTTATTGCAGCTCAATTTACAATCACCAAGATGTAGAAACGGCCTAAATGCCCATCAACCCAGGAATGGATTAACAAACTTCGGTATATGGATATCATGGAATACTATTCAGCCATAAAAGAGGGAGACTTTACCTCTTTTGTATTAACATGGATGGAGTTGAAGCACATTCTCTTAGTAAAGGATCACAAGAATGGAAAGAGCAAACACCCAGTGTACTCAGCACTAATATGAAGCCAGCAGATGATCTAATACACACCCACATAGGAAGAAAACTCAATTCAACTCAAGTTGCCAGGAAGAGGAAGGGAACGGGGAGAAGGGAGAGGGATGGGTGTGCTCCCACTTAATGGGCGCCATGTGAAAGTATTATGGCACACCTCTTGGGTGCGGGACACAGCTACAGGAGGGACTCTACCTAACAAATGCAAACATTGTGACAGTATAGTTGTTTGTACCCTCAGCGTAGCCAGAAACTAACAAAAAAACAACTTACTATGTGAGATGATGGCTATGTTAATTTGATTCACTGCAGTGACCATTTTACTATCTACATACACCCCAATAACATCAGGTTGTAAACCTCAAAGACAATGAATCCTGAAATGAGAGAATCATAGCAATCTGTCCCAATTCTCTGCTTTTATCTGCTTTTATCAGCTTTTAACACTGAGGCTGAGCAAGGAGAAGGGAACCCCCGAGACACCTGTAGCCAGAAAGAGTGGTTCCCACTCAGGAAGGGGCAACTTCTCTGCTGGTGCAGGAGAGATGTCTCAGATGTGCTCTCTAAAGTTTCAGGGACATCCAAGGAACTTCCATTAGATATAATTTACAGCTTCCAATTGTGTATTTTTCCCCCCTAGTACTTCACAAGAAATCCAGGGCAAATCCCACAACTGGAGATGACACTGTTTACACTCAGTGGTAACTGAATTGTGCACATAACGTGTGTAGTGAAGTAGCAGCTGGGTGTCTAACTGAACAAACATCTGTCCTCAGGAAGGACAGACAGGAGTTAGGGACCGCGGCAGACAATGCACATCTGTTCTAACGTTGAAGTTTGCCAACCTCTTGACAAACACTTCGATTACCCTACACCATAAATGGGCCAAATAGCACCTATTTGCCTTCTGTTCCTCCAAATTTTTCCATCAAATATATGCTACTGGCATACTCTGTTGCTTATGTTTTCTTTCCAAGAATAACTAAGAAAGATTAACCAAGAAACCCAGCTGACAATATGGCCTTATCCTGTGTACCCTTGATATAGAGATTTCAGCAGCTAATTTAAAAGTACAGATTTAGGAAAATGTACAAAAAGAAAATAACTGTAAGTTATTAGGATTTCAAAAAGCAAACACTTGAGGTTGGGATGGAAGAATCGTGCCACACGGAAAGAGTTAAAAGCTTGCTCTGCATCTGCGCAGTAAATGCCCATCAAGGCTGAGGTAAGCTTGATGTATCTCCCATCTGGGATATTTCATCTCCATTTTCCTCAGTTCAGTCTGTCCAAAACCAACCAGAAATCTTTGCTTATTTTTCCTCATGGTTAAGTTAATCTGTTAACTTTTTCCTCATGATTTTTCTGTATGATTAAGTTAAAGGGACTTTCACATCAATTTCTTTATTGTTCCTGATTGAGCTATTACTCAGTCCATACATTGATAAAATAAATTGAACATCAAACGCTGCTATCTAGGCTCAGAGGTGACCACCTCCATACTGCAAGGCCCTCTCCCATTCTCCCACGGTTCACTTCCAAACTGACTTCCATTTCCCACTTGGCAAGCTCCACAATCCCCCCCCAATGTCAGCTGTTATCTATTCAATGATATTAAATGAATATATATGATAGCTTAAGAAAAATTTGATTAAAGATATCAATAGCCTACAGATTATTCACTGAATTAAAAAAAAAAACTGAAGAATTGTGGGCAACATAATGGAGAGTCTGTTGACTTTTGTGATGTTATTTTTAAAAATTCAATGATTAAATTTTATAGAACTCAATGGAAAGAGTATAACTGAAAAAAGTAGCGTAATTAGTAGGCTAATTATATACTTTTGGGTACTGGAAGTTGCTAAATGGCTCATATTTATATATTATAGTCGTATTATGGCAAAGATACAATAGTATAGCAAATAATAACAGAGAAAAATTTGAGAATAAAAAAGAAAAAACATTATTTAAAAATAAGATGCATGATAATAGTTGTGAAACCACAAAATGATGGCTAAAATGTATAGAAGTGGTTTTAATTTCCAGCGTTCGGTGAAAGTCTCTTTTGATGGAAGAGATTTTTTTTTTTTTTTATTCCTATTGCAAAGATGTAGAAAACATTTCATGGCATCAAAAACAAATGTTCATGAGGGAAGTTACAGTAAAGATGGAGCAACATAGCCTTGTGCAAATTTATCAGAGTGTTGTCAGAAATAAAAGGACAGGAATTTGAGCATCAAATAGAAACCTCTGAAGGTATGCTTATCTGGGGACATAGTTTTCATGATGTGTGTTTATGAGTGTACTGGCACTGCTGTAATAAATTGTAACAGGGAGCTTTATAGCCATCAAAGTTTATAATCTCATAATTCTGGAGGCCAGTAGGCCAAAATCATGGTTTTGGCAGGTCGAGCTCTCCATAGGATTACAGGGGAGATTTGTTTTGCTTCACCCAGCCTTTGGTGGCAGCTGGTGTTCCCTGACTTCTGTGCAGGGGCTCACACGACCCCCACCTGAGTGGGTCTGCCCCCCTGTGTTTGTCTCCCCGTCTTCCTGGGATACAATGCACTGAGCACACCACCAAGAAACGAAGGGTCAGTCCTCCTCTCAAGAGCCTTAACTGAACTGTGCATTTGCCATGGAAGGGAGCAGCATTCACAGGCACCAGGGACTTAAAGTGGAATTTGGGGGGACCATTTTTTCGGTCTAGTGTCACATTCTTATGGTAAAACCACGTGCTAGAGTCTCTGACTGGCTCATGCTGTCAGTTACAAACATTAAACATGTGAAATGGATGGCTTCTCTATCTGAGTTTATCTGAGATAGTACACTCATTGTCTCACAGTGCAGTATTATGAAAAAAGGAGGCCATCTATCTGTTAGCCAAAGAATTCAGGTCCCACAGTGTTTGCCAGTAGTATCATGCTCTGTGAGTCCTGCTCATTGGGTTGTATTTGCACCAGGGACAGAAATAGGTCCTTGAGAGCAGATGGTTAATGAATATGATACCCTTCTCGAGATTACAGATGTTGTAGAATATCTGAGAGGATGAAACATGAGGATGTGGACAGTAAAATCAATTTAGTTAAATGCCTGAAGTTCAAACAACCACACTTTGAAATTTCAGGTATTTAATTGCCTGAACTTAAAAGGTTGTTGAAGTGCATATTCGAGTGGAATACCAGCTTTCAGAGGTGGGTGAGTTAAGGATGAGTCCTTAGCACCTGTGCACGGGTGCCTAAGAATAAACACCATGGTTAGAACTGGTTTGTCCTAGAGGTTCTTTCTACATGTCATATTTTCCTTTAAAAAATTTCCTATTTGCATGTCTCAGAGATTCTTCTACTATAGTCCACACTTAGTCTAGAGCTTGTTTATTTACATGGTCTTACATTTTAAAAAATATGTCTTTTTCCTTTTATTAGGTTAGTTGGTGTTGAATCGCACAAACAATGTATTATACATTTCTTGCACCAACTTTCTCTTTAACACAATGTCACTGGGCCAGTAGGAATAGCTCAGCAAGTTCTTATCTGGGAGAGGAAGAATCTTGGCTGTGGTATGTGAGGCTTGGATGCTTGCTCTTTGCTTTATGGCAAAGTTCTCAAATTGATGTGAAAAGGACTCACCAAAGGAGCACATACAAAACAACAAAATAACCATTCCCTCTATGTCAGACTTTGGACAGGCCCAGGGATCTGCATTTTAAAATGAAATCAAATATAGATGGTTATTAATTATATTTATAGTGTTTTACCTTTTCAAATGTAAAAACTTCAAAAAATAAGACAGAAAACAGAATCTGTGGCTTGACAGTCACAGGTCTTGAGCAAGATGTCATAGTAGGTAAATTTTAAAGGAAAAAAATACATCCACCATTGGATACATGCCTTTTATGTAACTCACCCTTTTATGGAACTCTGCAATAGGGCCTAACCATCTGAATGTGGGCACAATGATGATTCCAAGGTATAATTACGTCCTTGTTCACACCGAGCTGATACAATGTCTGCTCCTTGACTATGGGTTTAAATTATGCTCATGTGACATCCCGGCCTTCCCAATTGACAGTTTGCCTGGATCTTTCACCAAGTTTCAAATGTCAGTTGCTCTTTGGTCTATAGTTGTAACTGTAGTTGTGGCCCAGCAATCCACAGTACTCCCACTTGAAGCTGTGGTTCATTTCCAGTAGAGTTCTCTCTCTCTCTCTCCTGCCCCCTTTTCTCTCTCTCTCAAGAGACTGAGGTTGTATTGGTATTTTTAACACACACCCCAGATGATTCAGAGGAGGCACTGGGGGAAACACTGAATTAGGAGCAGATGAGGAGCCAATTGTTCTGATTTCTCTGTATCAGCTAAGCTGCATTTGTTGAAGTAGAGGAGAAGAGGTGGTTTAAAAGAAAGGATAGCATAAAATGTGCCACAAAAGGTGTTCTTGGATGGGAGGAAATTGAATCTGGAGTTGATTCACTTGGAACATGTCCTAGGAGTTTTATTTTGGAGCAATGCTGAATGTGGTGCCAACATTCTCAGCAGATACGCGGGAGCTGAAGCCGTAGCTGTTATGGATCAGCCCGGCCCTGGGTTGGGGGCCTGATTGCCTCATCTGTTCCTGGTCATCTGCTTTCATGTTCTGCACCCGGCAGATGCCAACAGATGCCTGGCATCAATGTCATTATATTTACCTAATAGAATAGGAGGTTATATACCAATCTTGATAGCCCAATGCTATTGCCATTCTAGAATTATTTTTGGAGATCTGGGTGCAACCATTTCAATGTTTTAGACACAGAGTGGAATTATTTGTGGAGACATGGCTGGCAGATAAAGGTTTTATACTCAAGCTACCTTCTACTAGGATCTTTACAATTTGATTTTGCATGTTACAGAGAGGACTTTTTCTAAGTTATCTCTGTTGGGTTTAGAATCTCATGTGTTGTAGGTGAAGGTCAGCATTATACCCGCTGACCGAGCTCTTGTTAATTCATGGCTCGGGGAAATGAACAACTCCCAGGACACATCACCTTTTCATTGCCACTGTGTAGCCAATAAGATCACAGAACTCTTGGAACACTAGCTGGAAGCTAACAGTCGTGCCACGAGGTTTATAATAGAGATTTTTATAACGGGATGGGACCCTGAAGGTCATTTTGAGTGGTTTATTTCATGTTGGGCTCACAGAAGTGAAGCGACTTTGTCAGAGCCACGTGGCTGGTTCCTGACAGGGCCCGGGCTCTCTCTCCAACCCCTGCTCCTCCCCCAACCAGGATCCTCAGTCAGGAGTAGAGGCAGAATTTATCCACTATGATTTAAATGACATATGGTTGGTTGTGAGAGAATGTGGGTCCTGCTTCCAAGGGCGTGTAAGCAATAGCAGATGAAAAGAACATGAAAACTCATAGAGAATAGACGAGGATATGGCAAACAAAAAGAGACTGAAAACGGAGTGTGAGTTATAGTGTGGATGTTGGTACTGCTACATGGGAGACAGGACATGCCAAGTGGGTGTGCCCTGAAGACGAAGATTGTCCGTCATGGGGAAAAATGAAAAATCAACCTGATTCTATAATGTGTGCCAGTTAAGAGAGGGCTTTGCTCTTGAGACTATTAGACCCAGGAGGTGGGAGATTGTTGTGTGCATGAAGGGAGAGAGAAGTGACCTGAGCAGAGGGCTTGAACCCCCAAGAACTTCAGAAATGCATTCCATTGCGACTTACATTGAATCTGGAGTTACTTGTCTGCCTGGATCGTTTTTCAGCCAGTAGATCTTTGACGGTATGCTTCACTCTCACGCCTTGGTACACTCGTTTGCTGTAGTCTCCTGGGACTTAAACAAATGGAATAGTCACAACAGATGTGAACAGAGTCATTAGGTTAACTTCTCGAGGGACGTGTTCAAGGGCTGATACAGCTGATGCTGTTTTCTCTGTGTTAGAAAGATAGAACTGTTGAATTTGAAGTAGCATTAACAGAGTGGCTTTAATAGAGCCTTGTGTTTTGGTCCTGGATAGACACTCACCCAGGCTCTGCTTCAGAGAGAATGGGTGAGTCTCTATCCAAAATTGTGAGAGAAACACAATTCCATCTTCTAACACGACAGCTCTTTTTTGTTCTCTGACTTGCCAAGATTCACGATTTATGATTTAAACACAAGATAAAGGATTGGATGCAATTCGAAACAATTCTTCTTCATGAGGGGAAAGTTAGATTTGTATGATTCAGGTTACACTGTGACATTATTCTTTCACTATCATGTTTGAACCAGATGGCAATGAGCAGGTTAATGGGACTTTTTTTTTTTTTCCTTTCCCCCAGTGAGTGCTCTTGTTTGGTTAATGGGACTATTTTAAGAAGATTACGTTTCTAAGAAGAAAGTCATTTGTTATCTGTTTACTGCACCAGATAAGTATGCTTTTTCCCCCTGAAAAGACAAGAAATTTGACATAGGAGTTGCTGCCAAACAAGGCCAAGGATAAAGAAAGGGTCATTCATTCATTTAATAAATATTTTTTGAGCACTTACTGAAGGTATTATAGGTGCCTGGCAATTTACATGTATTATCGCATTTGATCTATTTTACTAAGGAGGAAACTGAGGTCCAGGGCTAAGTTATTTGCCACGGTTTCATAGGTGCTAATAAATAAAAGAGCTGGGGTCCAGACTCAGGTCAGGTTGCAACACTAACAAACAGAAAAATTTGCTGGTTTCACCCTGAGGACGGTATAGAGAGATAGCAGGTTACAGAGAAATATTTCCCCAAGGTTCTAAAATTGACAACATTGCTTCTAGGAACAGTGACCTCCTTGTCACTGATGGTGGTGAAGCAGTACGGGACAAGCTTCTTTTGGACTCTTCTAGAAAACACTTAAGCATTGAATTAGTGGTTCAACTAGAGCAGTGGTTCTCAACCTTCCTAATGCTGCAAAACTTTAATACAGTCCAAAGGGGTCGCGACTTACAGGTTGAGAACTGCTGAATTAGAACGTTGTAAGATGTTTCCTAACTCTGAAAGTGTTGTTCTGTAGTACAGTGGGTGGCTTCAATCTATTTTAACTGAAGTGTTGCTGGCTTGCCAGAAAATTAAGCTGGTACAAAGTTTGGCATCACTGTGTATGGCAGAATATACTAATATAGGCATGTTTGAGGCATATAACTAAAAATATTCTCTAATCTGGCTGAAATTTTTGATATTCTAGCATACATTTGATTTATGAGTCATATTGCACTGCATGTTAAAATGAGAATATACATGCACACACGCACACACACACACACACACAATTTTGTGTCTAATTTTGACAGTATTTTTTTTCATTAAAGTGGTTAAGCATTTCTCTCAAATTAGCTTCAAATTTAAAGTTTACTGACCAAAGGAATCTAAGTATTCCTCTAGAATTGTGTGTGATGCACTATTGTTTTGGTTATATTTACTCATCAATTATTTATCATTTTCTGTGTGTCAGAACTGGGAATATAAGAGAACACGCAACCTACTGGGGAGAGAAATGCTGTGAAATAATTATAATGCAAAGGTGTTAAGTATGCTAACAGAAATATTTTTAGGCTATTCACAGAAACCTAGGAAGGGCCACTTCCTTGAGTGGGCAGGGGAAAGGGAAAGCCATATCTGAGCGGGGCTTAGAGGTAGGGGTGAGTGGTGAGGATGAAATGGACAGGAACATTTCAGGTGTGGAGGGCTGCTTGGGAAGAGGCAGGGCCACAAGAACAGAAGGAGGAAGGGGCAGGAAGGGAGTCTGAGAAATGAGTGGGGGTCAATCCCTATGCGACTTCATCATGTCAGCAGTGAGCCATGGGAGGCTTTTAAGCAAGGGAGGGGTGTGGCTGGATTTGCATTTTAGGCAGACTTTTCTGGCAGCTGTGTAGAGGGTGGATTTAGAATGACAAAGCGGCACCAGGAGAGAGGTGAGGGAGGGCGGGGATCAGACAGATTTGGAAATGACTCAGATGTGGGAAGTAAAGGAGAGGAAAGATGTGAAGTTTCTACCGTGGAGTGCTCTGGACCCATCAGTTTCAGAGCCATCAGGACGGTGATGAAACCAGGGCGGAGCATGAAATCCCTGGGGGAAGTGCTTTGGACCCTAGAGTCAAGGAAAACATGAAATGTGCCTGGCACGCTGGGACACACAGGCAGGCCATTCCCGGGGGCTGAGAGGAGTGCCTGTCACACGGAGTTCTGACACACGGGTCAGGAAGCTCAGGACCAAATGACTAAAGACAGAAGCCTGGGAACCTTCACGCCCGCAGGGCTGCCAGAGGAGGAGAGGAGAAGGCTATGAAGGAGCCAGGGGAGCACTGTCAGAGAAGGGTCAGCAAAAACCAGGAGGACACGGCAGCATAGAATTTAGGAAAAGAGATTTCAAGAAAGCAATACAAGTTATCCAGTGCAGCTGAATAATCCAGGCAGGAAAGGACAGAGAAGCATTCAGCCACTCTCAATTCAGTGGTTGGTGTTGACATTAGAAAGAGCAGTTTGGAAGTGGGGGTGGGGTGGTGGTGGCCGGAAGCCAGATAATAATGTCCAGGGAGGAGGTGGACACAGGAGGGGACTATTTCTTCTTGAAGTTTGAACGAGAAAGAGGAGCAATAAATCAGATGGTAATTGGAGAGAATTACAGTGTGAAGGAGCAGTTTGCTTGTGTTTTTATATGTATCTATGTATTTATGCGTGGGGAAGAGTTGAGGATATTTGAACAAGACAGAGTGAAAGACTAAAGGTTTACACAGGGGGAGAGAAGGATGGAAGGAGGCCTTGAGGGGGAAGGAAGATATCCAGGCTCAATCCCTGAGCCTGGGACAGAGGTGTGGGGCGAGGTGGTACTGCCAGGGACTTAGCAGCTCTCGTGCACATGGAACAGCCTGGAGTGGGAGAGTAACTCCAATATTGAAGATCAGGACCAGGCAGGGGCAAAGCCAGACAGTCAAGCAGATGCGAAAACATTTACCAGCGATTCCCAAAGTGTGATCAGCGCTGGCTAGGAACTTGTTAGGAATGCAAATTCTCAGGCTCTGTCCCAAATGTACTGAATCTGAAACCCTGGGGGTGAGGGCTGGCCTTGCAAGCCATTCTGATGTCCTCTGAAGTCTGAGAACCACAGATACATGTACGAATAAGGCCTTTATAAGGTCCCCACGGAGGTGGCTGACAACTCTAATCTAGCAGTCCCAGCTGAGCAAAAGGAGAATATCTGCGGTCTGATGGTGGGTGTGGACTGGGGCAGCCCTATGAAGGGGGAGGAGGAGGGAACTGAAAGTTGAAGAGGTCTCCAGGCTGGATCCTTCGCGTGTTTCCCGACAGTCTTGGCTTCACTTCTTTTTGAAGGGCTTTTTAATTAATGATTTTAATCTGAATTAACAATTTATGCTTTATGTGTATGCCAAAAAGCCCGAGGGAAATATACCTATTCTAAATAAGTTTCACAAATAACCACATGGTGATTAATAGAGAATACAGTTCACGAGATGGCAAATACCCAGATCAAAACTTCTGAAGTTTTGTCACAAAACAAGCAGTCTTATGTACTCATTGGCACTGCCTTAGTGCAGAGCGTGGGGCTATGTGCTACAGGGGATGCAAAATGAGTTTAGAACATATAGCAGATGTCCTCAAAGAGATCCTATTTTAGTGAGAGAAATAAGAGAATCTCGTGTGAAAGAGTAGGGGTGGGGGAAGAGTAAACTGTGGATTGTTGATGTTAGTTTTGTGGGAATGGGGGAGACTTAGGCTGCACTTACAAGCATGTGGGTAGGGTGGGAGGAGGGGAACGCCCTTGCAGAATCAGGTATGAGCAAAGCTAAGAGGCAGAAAGGAGCAATGCCTGTGTGTGAATGGTAAGGGAACCGTGTGATCGGAGTCACTAGATTTAAATGTCATCTCTAAAGGGACTCTACCAAATAAAATAAAACATTTTCACCCGGTCGTACCCTCACATTAGCTGAAATAAATTTACTTTTCAAAAAGAATTGATATCATTTCATAGATGGCTTTGTATTCAGTCCTTTTCATATATGATGCTATGATTATTTTTCTACCTCATCAAAGGATCT
The DNA here is from genome assembly GCA_963574355.1 of Loris lydekkerianus. Lineage (NCBI taxonomy): Eukaryota > Metazoa > Chordata > Mammalia > Primates > Lorisidae > Loris > Loris lydekkerianus. The sequence continues at coordinate 55,192 of CAUYPK010142779.1, forward strand.
TTAAAATATAAATTCACTGACTATATAATATTATACATAATAATATTCTTTCCAACTTTAAATCCATTTTCAAATAAAAAATTTTAAGCTGGAAAAAAGATATCACCTCTATGTGGATGAATTTCAAATGGATACCTCCAGCACAGACCTGGACTTCCCACTTGGTATCCGTCTACACTTGGATATACAGTGCAGAGGCCATCTCAGCTTCTCATTTCCAAATCTGAACTGCATGATTATTCCGTATTTGCTGTATTTGAAACCTTCCCCATCTCAGTTGATAGCAACTCAGTCCCAAAGCTATAGATGGCTCCCACTCTCACCCCTCACAACCACCCTATAAGAATTCCCGATGGTGCAGCCTATAAAATACATGCAAAGTCTGCTGGCTTCTCTTCACCTCCCCTCCTAATATCCAGGTGCAACCCCATGCTCTCCTACCCCGATTAGAAAGAAGACATCTAACTGGTCAAATGGCTTCTACCCTTCAGCTCTACCCCAGTCTAATCTCACAGCAGCCAGCGTGATCCTTTCTAAGAGAATGTTCAGTTGTGTTGCTACTCAGCTCTAACTCTGCAATGGTTCTGCATTTCAGAGTCAGAGCCAGTCCTTACAATGACCCTGCATGACTTCTGTCCTCATTCCCTGAGTCTCACCCCCTTGCTCATTGCCCTCTCGGCACGTCTGCCTTAGGACTTTTGCACCGGCTGTCTCTACTATTGGAATATTCTTCCCCGAGACAGGGAACTGGCAGGTGCCGACTGTTTTGGGCCTTGCTATGAGCATTGCTCAATTGTGCACACATTGTTTACCGGAGTCAGGAAGTCTCAAAACAAAGTTTCAAACTGCCCTGTTGAAAACAAGGTGGAGCAGGATGAGCTCCATCAGGTTAGAACCAAGATGGTAGAGCAATTGACGGCCTCTTCATGCCACGGTTTCATTGTGCACTTTATCACCATCAAAGTTTCTAGGGAGACCTCCCACTCCCAGCGTGCATCTGATGCCGTGACACTTTCTGTCTGAACATGTTCAGTCAAAAGGAGGGCATCACCCTAGTTCTGGGAAAACATTGCCCATTTCCAAGAAATAACATAATAATATCTCTCCCTTTGTTTAGCGTCTAATTAAGCTGCTGCTTAAACAGAGAAGTGAAAGGAACCAGAGAGCCAGTTCTCCTCCAGAGGGAGAACCAGCTTCTGCTCTTGTCTGGGGAGACTTTCTGTACGTTCTAACTAAAACGCACTTCCACATGATGTTGTTGGCTTGCTCTTCAATTCTTTCTTTCTTGAAGCCAAAGCTCTATTGGGATGACGAGTAGCTCCCGGCACTGGGACTCACGTTCCTGAGTTGCTCTCATTATCCACACAGTAACATGCCCTGTCTCCTTCCAGTCTCGGCTCACATGTCATTTTCTCAATGAGAACTTATTTGAAGGTGCAGGCTTCCTGTAAAACATTCCTCATCTCTTTCCCCCACTCTACATTTTCTGTGTGGCAATGGTCACTTTATAACACCCTAACTTCCTAGTTCTAGGAAAATATTTCCTGTTTCCAAGAAATAACATGATTATCCCTCCCTTTTTTAGCCTGAAATTAAGCTATTGTCTGCTTTAATTGATTGTCTGCTCCTTTCTAGACTGTACACTCCATGAGTGCTGAGGTCTTGACATGTTTTTACCCACTGATACATCCCAAGTGCCAATGCCTGGCATGCAATAAGCTTTTAGTAAATATTTGCTGAAAAGATTTTTTTCATTGTTGTTGAGAATACAGAAGTGTTGGAAGTCTTAAAAATCTGGTAATAACAATTTATACTTTACGTTGTAGATGATGGAAACCACTAGATTTTTTTTTTTTTTAGTAGAAATAGTATTACAACTTTTATCATATTATTTTTGAAAATAAATCTAAAGGTAGATTCTAGAATGAGTTGAGGATGAGGAAGCAGAGAGACCAGGTAATAGTAAACAGAGGCTAGTCAGAAATAGGGACAAAGTACAGATTTAAGAGATCTTTCAAAGGAAAATGCACACACACTAATAACCAATACCATGATTAATAAGAAAAACGGAGAAGGGAGAGAAAAGAATTGGTTTTGATAGGGAGCAAAGAATTAGGTCTGTATATGCAACTCTGAGGCCGTGGTGGTGTAATAAAGTAAAAATAAAAATATCCTACTTATAGGATAAAAAAAGGAGGATGAACCTTCAGAAGAACCTTGACCTAGGTAAAAAGTATACGTCCAAAAAACAACTTCTAATTTATGATAATTAGAGCTATGAAAATAATGTTTTCTAAAGAAAATTTCATAGCAAGAAAAAAATAAAATTCAAGCACTGAGCCTTAGAAAATGCTACAGTTCTGATGGCCAGAGGGGAAGGAATGGGCCAGGGAAGGACCTCAGTTTGGAGAATGAAGGTGGGAGAGGCCAGAAGCAGGGGCATGTACCACAACAGCAGCATCAGAGAAACGAAAGGGAGAGTTTAGAGAAAGTGGTGTCCAGTACCTGCTCAGTAAGCACTTGTGGAGTAAATAAAATGCCTTTGAGAAGGCGGAAAAAAAAAAAAAAAAAAAAAAAAAAAAATGAAACCAACAAAGCACACCGGCGGTGGCAACGCCAAAACCTTTTCA